>JARYGA010031482.1:0-219521 GCA_030545235.1 Helianthus tuberosus
CCCACGCAGGGGTCTTATAGAAGACATGCCCACGTAGGGGTCTTACAGAAAGACATAAGTCCTCGTAGGGACTAACACACTAACAATTGTCCACGTAGGGACTTAAACAAACATAAGTCCACGTAGGGACTAAACATACAACATACCCTCGTAGGGGTTTATGGAAAGATAGACCCGCGTAGGGGTCAATACACACAACAACAAACACACCCACGTAGGGGCTTAACAACCAAATACAAGAGAAAATAACTGTGGAAGAATTCAACGACTCTTCTTGTTCTTTCCCTTGATCAAACCAACCAATCCTTGTAAGAAACTCTCCGTCTTCTGGCGGTCGCGGCGAGACTCCTGCTCAACTTGATTCAATCTATGTAGAATTTCCTCCCGTTCTGGGGGAGAAAATCGTGGCGGCTGAGACTGAGCTCGAATGATAGGCCTGGGAGGTATTGGGTAACCCTGATTCGGGTAGCTTACCCCCCATGGATCTCTGTAGGGTCCTTGGGCATTGAAGGAGTTATAATTTGCTGCTTCCATATAAGGATCTGCCTCAGCGTATCCGTAGTTGTTGTAAGTTGGTTGCTCAAACGGGTTGTAATTATTTGGACCCGTGTACGCTGGTATTGGGTTTTCAAAACCCATGGGCGGTGGCTGTTGATAAGCTGGCTGCGAAGGCCCACCCATTTGTGGGTCCTCCCAATGAGGCGGGTAGTGACTTGCACTTGACTGCCTTGGGGAGCTAATATGAAAGTCCCCTGGTCGCACCGACATACGTGCACCGGTTCTTCTACGCCTTGGCGGTTGAGGAGGTGGCGGTTGAACTGGTGGCGGTGGAGGTGGTGGCGTAACTGCCACAAATCTATGATCATCTGATGAATCTTGATGATGCGGCTGTGGCTGTGGCTCCTGGTGCTGCTGAGAATGCTGCTGCTGATGCTGCCCATGCGACGACGAGTAGTGCGATGGCGTATAGTACCATGGGTGCTGATTAAAGAAAGCTTGGAAACTGTCGGGACCACCATAGGGTGATCCGTGAAACGAAGATCCGTCCGAGACCTCTATCGGGTGGTTCGGAGTGCCACTCGCAGGCATGACGGGGTCCGTGTCCTCGTCCATGTCATCAGCTTGATCACCAGAGAAGTGGTCGTCTGGACCCAGTGGGTTGAAACCCACGGGTTCTTGTAGGTAATCGGCCGGATTAAACTGGCCTCTAAAGATCGGTGTGGGGTCCCCGTAAGAATGATGGGACAAAGACCTCTGAAGTGGTATGTATGAGGGCAGAGGGTTATTAGGCTCGTCTTCCGATTGAGGTCCATATGAATTGCGGACCGGAGGGGTAGAACTATGCGAAACAGATCGTCTCGTTGGTTCGAACAGGTCTCTCCTGTTCCGTCTTGGATTCTCGCTTTCTGTCGCAGTTGGAGCCCGTGTATTTGACGGCCCTGCTTCATGGTCGTTGGGGGTGGCTACCGGCCCCTTTCCGCGTCCTCTCGTGCGCAAGAATCTTGGAGGCATCTTTGTTATTCTGTCGATAAAGCATGAGATAACAATAACAAAAATATAAAACTTAAACGACAAAACAAAAACCGAAAGGTGGAATTTGTCCTATGTTATAAGTCTAGACTCAAAGTTTAGATATGCGCAGTTGTGTAACTGAGATTAAACACAAAAGGCTAGTGTTTAATTCACTCAGTGTTGGCTCTGATACCAACCTGTCACACCCCGATTTCCACGTGTCACCGGTGGGCCCGGTGGGGGAGTATCGTGACGTCATGGTTGGCAACGTAATAGTCAAACAACACAATATAATAATGCACAGCGGAAGCAAATTTAAAATAAGATACAACCGAATTTATTTATTGTAAACAAGTCACAATTATACGGTGTTTATCCACAGTAGGATCGAATAATAAGAATATTGTTTATGGTTCAACAGACTTCGGCATCTTAAGTTTGCGAGACTTCTAATGATGCTTAGGAGAATCCCAGCCTATTTCGCCTAGTACCTGCATTTAATCTTTTTGGGAAAATACGTCAGTTTACACTGGTAAATACATTCAACTGACTCATTTTATAAATGATTGAAAATTGGTTTGGATGCACATGGCATAAACATTTTTATTAACTTGGAGAATTATTTAATATTATAATCTTGTGAACGATTTACATGTTACTTATGCGTTCAGTAGCCCGGAACGTATTCCGGGTTAAAGATCAATAGACACACCACTTTAAGTGAGTTATACACGGGAGTACGCCTACACCCCGTGCTCAGGTCGTGGCTATCTCGTAAGATAATGCCGAGGATATCCGGGACATGGTCATTAACCCCCCAAAGGCTGTAAAGTAAACACATCTGTTTAAAACGAGCCGATCAAATTATTCAATTAACCACTAAGCGTGGAAGATTTGATGCTCGATCAAGCGGTACGCTATGTACCGTAACCCAAGCCCGTATAGGGAAAATAAGTTAAAAGTATTTACCTTGATGCAAAGTATAGTCACAATAATCAAATAGCAAGTAGCTTTTACTGTTTCTCCTAATCTGGAACGAAGGTTAAATATAACCCATTAGAATCCTAGCGGGTCTTTAATTATGCTTAAGCTTAGACCGGCTAGTTTCGAAGGTACGGTTCGTACGCATGATTAAGCGAAGACCGGATAGAATGTGATTCAGACCCGTCAAGTTTGAAGACTTGTTTAATATTGGTTTATTAATCACATTCTGGATTTTGAGATAAAACCGATAAGGTTTGACCCGTTTCGGCTAGTTTATGTAAACTTGTTACATAAACCGTGCCGAACGCGTAATATGCGTAACGGGTATCCGTAAGAGCCATATACAGGTTTCCTAAGTTAATATGCTTCAAATATGTTGTAACATCAGTAGGATGTCTTTCGTTATGCCCCGAACTAATTTAAACACAAACTATGCCCCGTAGGGGTAGTTTGGTCATTTTAAAGTTTGTAAAAGAGTTTAATTGTTTAACTGAGTTACAGGTCTGATGTAAACAGCAAACATACTCATTTTGATGGGTTATAACAGTAGGCTAAGGCTTATATGTGAAATTTATCATATTTAACCAAACTATGCCCCGTAGGGGTATTTTGGTAATTTCACATAAGCCGAAAAGCTCAAAAACGAAGTCTGAGTTTATCAACCTTTGCTTACTGTTGAATTATCATAATTTGCCTCTTATATCAGTAGGTATCGACCCGGGTATGTCCAATATGATTCTAAGACATACTATGCGCTAATAACGCTAATTATGGCGATTAAAGGCCATTACCGGGTTCGATACTTAATTCTGATATTTTTATATTTCCAGAAGGCTTAACATAATTTATTTATCATAACTAATCAGTAGCAAAAGGTTTGGAATCGTTTAGATGTGTAAAACTCATTTTATGGCCCGTAAGGGCAAAACCGTCAATTACCGGATTAAGCCTACGACTATGAGTTATGCTCAGCCTAAAATTAATTAAAAATCTTTAGAAATCCCAAAATAATATTTAAGATCAGTGGGTAAAAGATTTGATGTCAAAAAGTATGTTTAATTAGGCTTTACGCTAATTGCGCCATATTGTTAACATAAAGCCTTAATTTAGCGACATGGGCATAACTCTTAATCTATAAGTCAAACTAATGTCAAATTTTGCATACAAGTCTATATATCAGTAATTAAGGATTCTACACTTTTACATTTTCATAAATTATGATTTAAGGCAATAAGGGCATAACGGTCCACGTATGAGCATTTAACGGAAACTTGCATATTAATTGGATAACTAGTGAACCAAGGTGTATGATCACAGAGGGTTGTTCTAACATGTATCCTAATCCAATTTAAGCTCTGAGGCATTTCTAAAATATGCCCAAACGGGTCAGAACTGAAAGTCAACCGAAAAGTCAAACTATGTGACTTTCGGTTCCGAACCGGGTCTAAACAGGAAATAGTCAGGTTGAACATGTTGGGACATGTTCTTACACTTATTTCTAAGTTATAACAATATTCAAACAGGTTATATATGATCTAGATAGCTAATTATGCATAAATGACAATTTAAGCAAAATGTTGACTTTTTAAGTAAAGCTTTGACCCGACATTTGACCTGTTTAGGATGGTGATCAGGGGAAACCCTTTTGGGGTTTTATTACCCACATAAATACCATTCTAAAACTACTTTTAATTCGAGATAAGACTGAGTCATTAGTGACTAATCTCGAAGTCAAACCGTAATTACGACGGTTTGACTTTTAGCTAATTAACTAAGCCAAAAGCAACCAAATAAGAACTAGAAGACTTACAATAGTCCAATGCACGAATTTTGATCAGAAGGGAGAGTTCCTATGCTCCAGGATGCTCCAAAGATCAAATGCAAGTGTGAAGGTTGATGGTTGCACAATGTGGCTTTATATAGGACTTGGATTCACCACAACTAAGTGACAACTCACTCTAGGACCAACCACAACCATTGAACACTTGTCCTAGTGCTCTAGGATGGTTTAGGGGTCGTTTATAACTGATAAAAACCGATACAAACGGTCACAATCGCGTAAAACAGCCAACAGCAGGTTTCTGGTCGCTGGGCACCATCTAGCGCACCGTTACGCTACATATGTAGCGGTGCGCTAGCCCGCAATGAAGGGCCGGTTGACTTAATGGGGTAGCGCACCGTTACGCTACACATGTAGCGGTGCGCTACCTCTTCTCAGAGGCTGATTCCTTGTTGTTTGTTGAAGTTACGTAAAGGTAATCAATTATTTCGATCTTGGGTCCTATACCAACACTCCTGGACCTCCCAAAACGGTTTTGCACAGTCTCAAACCCCACCATAATGATATATTTGATTTAGATGCAATAGCAAGACCCGTACATCTCGGTTTATCATTCAATTCACTTTGTGGGATCACATCATGCTTTTTGATTTCTATTATTGTAACCCAAAGTTCTGAATTGAAGGTATAAAGATGCGTATAAAATTTAATCGGGTCTTGGGATTTATAAATGAGGTCGTTCAGAGGTAACAATTTAACATGACGCCACTTTAATCCTACCGAAACATCTTTATTAAATCCGGGTTTTTCAACGCGTTTTGTCTTACATGACACGTGTCATTTTATTATTAAACCCGAAATTTTCGAGGTGTTACATCCTCACCCCCTTAAAATAAATCTCGACCCGAGATTTACTGAAACAAGTAAGGGTACTTTTCTTTCATCGTGGATTCTACTTCCCACGTGAAATCGGGACCTCTACGGGCATCCCATTTGACCTTGACAAAAGGTATATGCTTTCTCCGAAGCTTTCTTACCTGTCGATCTTCAATCGATACAGGTTTTTCCACGAATTTCAAGCTCTCGTCAATATGCACATCTGTATGCGGCATGACATGTGTTTCGTCAGCGGAACACTTCTTTAGATTGCAGATGTGGAACACGTTGTGAATTCCACTGAGCTTTTCTGGTAAGTTCAACTTATAGGCAACTGACCCGACACGTTCCATAACCTCGAAAGGTCCTATGTATCTCGGGCTTAGTTTGCCTTTCTTTCCAAACCGCATCACTCCTTTCCAGGGTGACACTTTAAGTAGGACTTTTTCACCCACTTCGAAGTGAAAATCCTTACGACTTGGATCCGCGTAACTCTTCTGCCTATCCCGGGCAGCTTGGAGATTTTTACGAATCTGGACAATCTTGTCCGTCGTTTCGAATACGATCTCTGGTCCTGATAACTGGACTTCTCCAACTTCCGCCCAACAAACTGGCGATCTACACTTTCTACCATATAATGCCTCGAAAGGCGCAGCCTTTATGCTGGTATGGTAGCTATTGTTGTAGGAGAATTCGATCAATGGTAGGTTCTTATCCCAGCTACCTTCCAATTCGATCGCACATGCACGTAGCATGTCTTCTAACGTTTGAATTGTACGCTCACTCTGACCGTCAGTCTGAGGATGGTAAGCCGTACTGAAGTTCAAACGTGTGCCCAAAGATTGTTGGAAACTTTTCCAAAAGTGTGACGTGTACCTAGTATCCCGGTCAGAGATAATAGCTACAGGTATGCCATGTAGGGCTACAATCTTATCCACGTATAACTGGGCTAACATGTCGGAGCTATAAGTCTCCTTGATGGGTAAGAAATGAGCTGACTTAGTCAGTCTGTCAACTATAACCCATATTGTATCATTGCCTTTCCTTGTCTTGGGTAACTTGGTAATAAAGTCCATAGTTACCATTTCCCACTTCCACGTAGGAAGTTCAGGCTGTTGTAGCAAACCTGACGGTTTCTGATGCTCGGCTTTGACTTGCGCACATGTCAAGCATTTTGCTACATGGGCGGCTACAGACTTTTTCAAGCCTATCCACCAATAACTTGCCTTTAAATCCTGGTACATCTTGTCAGCTCCAGGATGAACGGAGTATTTGGAACTATGGGCTTCTTGGAGGATGACATCACGAAGTCCTCCAAAAATTGGAACCCAAATTCGTTCGTTTAACCGTAAAATTCCGTCCTTGCTAAGAGTTAACTGCTCCTCAGTCACTCCTAACTTTTCATTAGGATAGTTAGCTTCTAACACAGCTTCCTTCTGTGCAGCTAACACCCTTTCTATCAAACTGTTCTTTATCTCCATACGCTTGGCGTTAATTCTAATGGGTTTAACCCTTTCCTTTCTGCTCAAGGCGTCAGCGACTACATTCGCTTTGCCGGGATGGTATTTGATTTCACAATCATAATCATTTAAAGTTTCCATCCAACGGCGTTGCCTCATGTTTAATTCTTTCTGGTTAAACAGATGCTGGAGGCTCTTGTGATCAGAAAAGATCACAAACTTGATTCCATAAAGATAATGCCTCCACAGTTTTAGTGCGAACACAACGGCACCCAATTCCAAGTCATGGGTGGTGTAATTCTTTTCGTGCACCTTTAACTGTCGTGATGCATAGGCAATAACCTTGCCTTTCTGCATAAGCACACACCCCATGCCCGTATGCGAAGCATCGCAATAAACCACAAATTCTTCAATTCCTTCTGGCAATGTCAGTACTGGGGCGTTGCTCAGCTTTTGCTTCAGAATATCAAAGGATTCTTGCTGCTTAGGGCCCCAAACAAACTTAACTTTCTTCTTAGTTAAGGAGGTTAGGGGTGCAGCAATCCTTGAAAAATTTTCAATGAAACGCCGGTAATATCCTGCTAATCCCAGGAAGCTACGAATTTCTGTTGGCGTCTTTGGCTCTTTCCAGTTCATTACTGCTTCAACCTTAGCGGGATCCACCTGGATACCACGCTCACTGACCACATGTCCGAGAAATTGGACTTCCCTAAGCCAAAATTCACACTTGGAGAATTTGGCATAGAGCTTCTCTTTATGCAGGAGTTTGAGAATACATCGAAGATGTTTCTCGTGGTCAGCTTTGTTCTTAGAATAAATGAGGATGTCGTCGATGAAAACGATGACGAATTTATCTAAGTGAGGCTTGCAAACGCGATTCATGAGATCCATGAACGCAGCCGGTGCATTGGTGAGCCCGAAAGGCATCACTAGGAACTCGTAGTGACCGTAACGAGTCCTAAATGCAGTCTTGTGTACGTCCTCATCTTTGACCTTCAGCTGATGGTAGCCTGACCTCAAATCTATCTTTGAGAAGTAACTTGCCCCTTGCAATTGATCGAACAGATCGTCGATTCTGGGCAGAGGATATCTATTCTTGATCGTGACTTTATTAAGCTCACGATAGTCGATGCACAGACGCATCGACCCATCCTTCTTCTTGACAAATAAGATTGGTGCTCCCCAAGGAGATGAACTGGGCCGAATGAAACCCTTAGCCAGCAATTCATCTAGCTGCGTCCGCAACTCCTTCATTTCCGTGGGTGCCAATCTGTATGGTGCTCTAGCAACTGGTGCAGCTCCGGGAATGATATCGATCCTGAATTCGACTTGTCTATCTGGTGGTAGGCCAGGTAGATCTTCAGGAAATACTTCTGGGTATTCTGAGATGACAGGGATGTCTTCTAACTTCGGTTTAGGCTCATCAATAATTACATGTGCCATGTAAATGACACACCCCTTCTTCAAACACTTTGAAGCCTTGAGCATAGTCACGTGCTCAGGCAGTCCGTACTGGGTATCTCCCTGAATGGTAAGTGATTCACCAGACGGAGTCTTTATTACCACCTGTTTCTGGTTACAGACGATTTGGGCCTGGTTATGAGATAACCAGTCCATACCCAGAACTATGTCAAAACCAGCTAATTTAAACGGAAGTAGAGACAGAGGAAAAGAATGGTTCTTAATGGATATAACACATCCATCTAACACATTAGAGACGGTTTCTATGGTACCATCTGCTAACTCTACCTCATAGTTCACTTTTAGGGTTTTGACAGGTAAATTTAACAATTTACAAAATTTATGATCTACGAAGGACTTATCTGCGCCTGAATCAAAAAGTACTCTTGCAAAAACATCATTGACAAGGAAAGTACCTGTTATGACGTTATCATCCTGCACAGCCTCCTTCGCATCCATCCTGAAGACTCTGGCATTAGTCTTCTTAGCCTCCTCAGGCTTCTTGTTGTACTTTGGGCAGTTAGTCTTTATGTGGCCCTTTTCATTGCAACGGTAGCACGTTGCATCTTTCATCTTCTTGCAATCCAAGGTTTTGTGTTCCTTGGATTTGCACAAACCACAAGCAAAAGACCTTGACTCGTTATTCGAGTTTGATTCGAGTCTGCACTTTCCAAAGTGCTGTTTCTTGCAAGTTTTGCATGTGGGCTTCTCTCCAGAACGACGCCCATCTTTCTTCGAATCAGATCCCTTCTTGTGATCACCGCTCCCTCGGTGTTTCTTGTTCGACCTACGCGAACCATCATCTTCTCGCTTTCTCTTCTCAGCATCCTTATTCCTCAGCGATCTCTGCCGGACCGCATCCAGTGTGAGGGATAAGGAAAGGTCAGTTACAGACCTGAAGGTAACTGGCCGAGAAGCTTTAACACTGGCCTTGATTTCGGGTTCTAAACCTCCAATAAAACGAGCGATCCTTTTAGGCTCCGGGGTTACCAGATAAGGTACCAACCGGGATAGTGTATTGAAGCTCGTCAGATAAGCTTGACAATCGAGATTCTTCATCACCAGTGATAGAAAATCATATTCTATCTTTTCCACCTCGTGTTGAGGGCAGTAATTTTCTTTGATCAGGGCAATAAATTGATCCCACGTCATGCTATACAACGGGATCTTTCCTGAGGCCTCCATCAGAGATCTCCACCAAGCTAACGCCTCTCCTTTGAAGGACTGTGAGACAAATTTAACCACATCACCTTCAGCGCATCCGCTGATGTCCACGACCGTGTCCATTTCATCCAGCCACGTCATGCAGTCTACCGCTCCTTTCTCCCCCGTAAAATCCCTGGGTTTACAAGACACAAAGTACTTATATGTGCAACCCTTATTACGGTTTCCCTGATGCAGTACTAACTGCTGAGATGGATTACTTTGGTGGTTGGTGGACTGGCGATCATCACCGTTTTTCTTTGGTTCATCCTTTTTGGGAGGAGGCTTGTTATGAGCCTCAGAATGTGTCCTTGGCTTTGAATGTGACACAGAGTGGGTCCTACTCCGGGTACTACTGTATTCTTCGTACTATCTATCCAAAGCTTGAGTGATGGCGCCGTCTATGATTGCTTTTAGTTCAGCGCCCGTTAATGTAATCTGGGCGTTCTCATTCGGCTCCACCGGATGACTATTGACTTCATTAGAGTTAGCCATTTGTATTGAACTGTTGCAGAAAACAAGAACAATATTTTATTTTGGGATTTTATTATGGAATTACCTCTTAGGGTAATTCGTTAACCATGGTAAACAGAGACCATATTTGGTTAACTTATTAATCGTATTGATTTAGGATTTCGATTAAAATTCATCCTAAACATAAACAATAACAATATATATTAGCACGTAAGGCTTGGTCACATGGACAATTTAACTTATAAGCTATGATTTCAGAGAATCAAGACTTTTGAGGTTTGAACCTAGTTCATTACCTTTATTAGACAGGGAGTTATAGCTACCACTGTCTTTTGGCTCATGTAGAAATGAGCAAGGCCCGTAGGCACTATATTACCACGTATGGTTAAATATGATCATCTTAATTGATGATGTAAATCCAGGATTCAGAGATCATTAAACTGGATTAGGAATCTTCTAAAGAATCCTTATTCATTTAAGAATGACATGTGATTTTTAACGAATCACTTCTGCCAGGAGTGTTAACATGTTTTAAGATGTTAACAGGGATTTGAATCTTTTAAACCGGTCTTACCATTTTGGCCCGGTCTTATATTTGACACGAGGCTAGGTTTCACACTTAAAGATTCTTAATTAAATAATTACTAGGCAGATTAAAAGGAATGATTTTAATTTATTTATTTCATTTATAATTTATTTATGCACAAATGGCACGCATGAAATTTATAAAAACAACACTCCATTAAATTATACAATATTACATATTGCCCTAAACGGGTCTTCACACATGAAATTTGCCCACGTAGGAGCTACAACATACTAACATGCCCACGCAGGGGTCTTATAGAAGACATGCCCACGTAGGGGTCTTACAGAAAGACATAAGTCCTCGTAGGGACTAACACACTAACAATTGTCCACGTAGGGACTTAAACAAACATAAGTCCACGTAGGGACTAAACATACAACATACCCTCGTAGGGGTTTATGGAAAGATAGACCCGCGTAGGGGTCAATACACACAACAACAAACACACCCACGTAGGGGCTTAACAACCAAATACAAGAGAAAATAACTGTGGAAGAATTCAACGACTCTTCTTGTTCTTTCCCTTGATCAAACCAACCAATCCTTGTAAGAAACTCTCCGTCTTCTGGCGGTCGCGGCGAGACTCCTGCTCAACTTGATTCAATCTATGTAGAATTTCCTCCCGTTCTGGGGGAGAAAATCGTGGCGGCTGAGACTGAGCTCGAATGATAGGCCTGGGAGGTATTGGGTAACCCTGATTCGGGTAGCTTACCCCCCATGGATCTCTGTAGGGTCCTTGGGCATTGAAGGAGTTATAATTTGCTGCTTCCATATAAGGATCTGCCTCAGCGTATCCGTAGTTGTTGTAAGTTGGTTGCTCAAACGGGTTGTAATTATTTGGACCCGTGTACGCTGGTATTGGGTTTTCAAAACCCATGGGCGGTGGCTGTTGATAAGCTGGCTGCGAAGGCCCACCCATTTGTGGGTCCTCCCAATGAGGCGGGTAGTGACTTGCACTTGACTGCCTTGGGGAGCTAATATGAAAGTCCCCTGGTCGCACCGACATACGTGCACCGGTTCTTCTACGCCTTGGCGGTTGAGGAGGTGGCGGTTGAACTGGTGGCGGTGGAGGTGGTGGCGTAACTGCCACAAATCTATGATCATCTGATGAATCTTGATGATGCGGCTGTGGCTGTGGCTCCTGGTGCTGCTGAGAATGCTGCTGCTGATGCTGCCCATGCGACGACGAGTAGTGCGATGGCGTATAGTACCATGGGTGCTGATTAAAGAAAGCTTGGAAACTGTCGGGACCACCATAGGGTGATCCGTGAAACGAAGATCCGTCCGAGACCTCTATCGGGTGGTTCGGAGTGCCACTCGCAGGCATGACGGGGTCCGTGTCCTCGTCCATGTCATCAGCTTGATCACCAGAGAAGTGGTCGTCTGGACCCAGTGGGTTGAAACCCACGGGTTCTTGTAGGTAATCGGCCGGATTAAACTGGCCTCTAAAGATCGGTGTGGGGTCCCCGTAAGAATGATGGGACAAAGACCTCTGAAGTGGTATGTATGAGGGCAGAGGGTTATTAGGCTCGTCTTCCGATTGAGGTCCATATGAATTGCGGACCGGAGGGGTAGAACTATGCGAAACAGATCGTCTCGTTGGTTCGAACAGGTCTCTCCTGTTCCGTCTTGGATTCTCGCTTTCTGTCGCAGTTGGAGCCCGTGTATTTGACGGCCCTGCTTCATGGTCGTTGGGGGTGGCTACCGGCCCCTTTCCGCGTCCTCTCGTGCGCAAGAATCTTGGAGGCATCTTTGTTATTCCTGTCGATAAAGCATGAGATAACAATAACAAAAATATAAAACTTAAACGACAAAACAAAAACCGAAAGGTGGAATTTGTCCTATGTTATAAGTCTAGACTCAAAAGTTTAGATATGCGCAGTTGTGTAACTGAGATTAAACACAAAAGGCTAGTGTTTAATTCACTCAGTGTTGGCTCTGATACCAACCTGTCACACCCCGATTTCCACGTGTCACCGGTGGGCCCGGTGGGGGAGTATCGTGACGTCATGGTTGGCAACGTAATAGTCAAACAACACAATATAATAATGCACAGCGGAAGCAAATTTAAAATAAGATACAACCGAATTTATTTATTGTAAACAAGTCACAATTATACGGTGTTTATCCACAGTAGGATCGAATAATAAGAATATTGTTTATGGTTCAACAGACTTCGGCATCTTAAGTTTGCGAGACTTCTAATGATGCTTAGGAGAATCCCAGCCTATTTCGCCTAGTACCTGCATTTAATCTTTTTGGGAAAATACGTCAGTTTACACTGGTAAATACATTCAACTGACTCATTTTATAAATGATTGAAAATTGGTTTGGATGCACATGGCATAAACATTTTTATTAACTTGGGAGAATTATTTAATATTATAATCTTGTGAACGATTTACATGTTACTTATGCGTTCAGTAGCCCGGAACGTATTCCGGGTTAAAGATCAATAGACACACCACTTTAAGTGAGTTATACACGGGAGTACGCCTACACCCCGTGCTCAGGTCGTGGCTATCTCGTAAGATAATGCCGAGGATATCCGGGACATGGTCATTAACCCCCCAAAGGCTGTAAAGTAAACACATCTGTTTAAAACGAGCCGATCAAATTATTCAATTAACCACTAAGCATGGAAGATTTGATGCTCGATCAAGCGGTACGCTATGTACCGTAACCCAAGCCCGTATAGGGAAAATAAGTTAAAAGTATTTACCTTGATGCAAAGTATAGTCACAATAATCAAATAGCAAGTAGCTTTTACTGTTTCTCCTAATCTGGAACGAAGGTTAAATATAACCCATTAGAATCCTAGCGGGTCTTTAATTATGCTTAAGCTTAGACCGGCTAGTTTCGAAGGTACGGTTCGTACGCATGATTAAGCGAAGACCGGATAGAATGTGATTCAGACCCGTCAAGTTTGAAGACTTGTTTAATATTGGTTTATTAATCACATTCTGGATTTTGAGATAAAACCGATAAGGTTTGACCCGTTTCGGCTAGTTTATGTAAACTTGTTACATAAACCGTGCCGAACGCGTAATATGCGTAACGGGTATCCGTAAGAGCCATATACAGGTTTCCTAAGTTAATATGCTTCAAATATGTTGTAACATCAGTAGGATGTCTTTCGTTATGCCCCGAACTAATTTAAACACAAACTATGCCCCGTAGGGGTAGTTTGGTCATTTTAAAGTTTGTAAAAGAGTTTAATTGTTTAACTGAGTTACAGGTCTGATGTAAACAGCAAACATACTCATTTTGATGGGTTATAACAGTAGGCTAAGGCTTATATGTGAAATTTATCATATTTAACCAAACTATGCCCCGTAGGGGTATTTTGGTAATTTCACATAAGCCGAAAAGCTCAAAAACGAAGTCTGAGTTTATCAACCTTTGCTTACTGTTGAATTATCATAATTTGCCTCTTATATCAGTAGGTATCGACCCGGGTATGTCCAATATGATTCTAAGACATACTATGCGCTAATAACGCTAATTATGGCGATTAAAGGCCATTACCGGGTTCGATACTTAATTCTGATATTTTTATATTTCCAGAAGGCTTAACATAATTTATTTATCATAACTAATCAGTAGCAAAAGGTTTGGAATCGTTTAGATGTGTAAAACTCATTTTATGGCCCGTAAGGGCAAAACCGTCAATTACCGGATTAAGCCTACGACTATGAGTTATGCTCAGCCTAAAATTAATTAAAAATCTTTAGAAATCCCAAAATAATATTTAAGATCAGTGGGTAAAAGATTTGATGTCAAAAAGTATGTTTAATTAGGCTTTACGCTAATTGCGCCATATTGTTAACATAAAGCCTTAATTTAGCGACATGGGCATAACTCTTAATCTATAAGTCAAACTAATGTCAAATTTTGCATACAAGTCTATATATCAGTAATTAAGGATTCTACACTTTTACATTTTCATAAATTATGATTTAAGGCAATAAGGGCATAACGGTCCACGTATGAGCATTTAACGGAAACTTGCATATTAATTGGATAACTAGTGAACCAAGGTGTATGATCACAGAGGGTTGTTCTAACATGTATCCTAATCCAATTTAAGCTCTGAGGCATTTCTAAAATATGCCCAAACGGGTCAGAACTGAAAGTCAACCGAAAAGTCAAACTATGTGACTTTCGGTTCCGAACCGGGTCTAAACAGGAAATAGTCGGGTTGAACATGTTGGGACATGTTCTTACACTTATTTCTAAGTTATAACAATATTCAAACAGGTTATATATGATCTAGATAGCTAATTATGCATAAATGACAATTTAAGCAAAATGTTGACTTTTTAAGTAAAGCTTTGACCCGACATTTGACCTGTTTAGGATGGTGATCAGGGGAAACCCTTTTGGGGTTTTATTACCCACATAAATACCATTCTAAAACTACTTTTAATTCGAGATAAGACTGAGTCATTAGTGACTAATCTCGAAGTCAAACCGTAATTACGACGGTTTGACTTTTAGCTAATTAACTAAGCCAAAAGCAACCAAATAAGAACTAGAAGACTTACAATAGTCCAATGCACGAATTTTGATCAGAAGGGAGAGTTCCTATGCTCCAGGATGCTCCAAAGATCAAATGCAAGTGTGAAGGTTGATGGTTGCACAACGTGGCTTTATATAGGACTTGGATTCACCACAACTAAGTGACAACTCACTCTAGGACCAACCACAACCATTGAACACTTGTCCTAGTGCTCTAGGATGGTTTAGGGGTCGTTTATAACTGATAAAAACCGATACAAACGGTCACAATCGCGTAAAACAGCCAACAGCAGGTTTCTGGTCGCTGGGCACCATCTAGCGCACCGTTACGCTACATATGTAGCGGTGCGCTAGCCCGCAATGAAGGGCCGGTTGACTTAATGGGGTAGCGCACCGTTACGCTACACATGTAGCGGTGCGCTACCTCTTCTCAGAGGCTGATTCCTTGTTGTTTGTTGAAGTTACGTAAAGGTAATCAATTATTTCGATCTTGGGTCCTATACCAACACTCCTGGACCTCCCAAAACGGTTTTGCACAGTCTCAAACCCCACCATAATGATATATTTGATTTAGATGCAATAGCAAGACCCGTACATCTCGGTTTATCATTCAATTCACTTTGTGGGATCACATCATGCTTTTTGATTTCTATTATTGTAACCCAAAGTTCTGAATTGAAGGTATAAAGATGCGTATAAAATTTAATCGGGTCTTGGGATTTATAAATGAGGTCGTTCAGAGGTAACAATTTAACATGACGCCACTTTAATCCTACCGAAACATCTTTATTAAATCCGGGTTTTTCAACGCGTTTTGTCTTACATGACACGTGTCATTTTATTATTAAACCCGAAATTTTCGAGGTGTTACACACTTACACACTTTGGCACTATGTGGGAAGTTTAAATTGACGGAAACACCAAAAATTTGCATAGGATCCATGTCTAGAGTTATAAAATAAATTTATTATTTTAAATGGCCAGATTTATACCCTTAATTCAGATGTTGATAAAATATATCCTGGTTAGGGATTTATTAATAGGTCGCTCAGAGGTATAAATTAACATGTCGACGTCTTTAAATCCTACCGTACATCTTTATCTGGATCCGTATTTACAACACGTTTGCATAACATGACACGTGTCTTTATTTTATTGGACATGAATTTCCGAGGTGTTACACAGGTTCAGATCTTAATTTGGCTCCATCTTCAGTCTCTCCTTTGACTGTTGATCCAGAATTCTAACTCCCCCTTTCGCAGACTCTCCCTCTCAATAAGCTAGGGCTTTAAATTCTGGTACAAACTTTGACTTTTTCATAGCCATGGAGATTCCTGTTACCTGCATATACTCTACCTAAATATAAGATATATATAACAATAACAGTTTTAATCCAAACTTACCATTTAACCTTCAGTGTTTAGAAATCCACTTAAGTACTCAAGTTCAAGTTAATGATCCTGATTATTCAATTAATCTATCAAGTCCAATTTAATGACCTTGGTTGATCAGAGATAATTCACACTGACATTTGTTCAATTTGATTTTCTGAAAATTTACAAGTTTCAAGTTAATGAACTTGCTTTAGTTTTTCAACTTCTCAAACTTATCAAGATTAGCTCCAAACTCATCTTCCAGTCCAGAAATCTCCTGCATCTGCTTTCAAATTTTCGAATCTGAAGATCAACTCTCCACTTTGGTTTGTCAAAAATAAAACAGAAATGTAAAATCTTTTTGGATTTTTTAAAAAAAATTTCTACACTAGAAATGAAATACAGAACCAAAATGTAGTAAAAAATAAACTATTTACAAACATATTTTTGGTTAAGCGTATTAGGGAATCATATCAGCTATTCGACAAATCACAAGTACCGTTAAGCTTCAATTACATACTTAGAATTAAACAATTCGCTTAGATTGTCGATATACTGATCCACTTAAATTTTCACACAATTTTCAATCTGTCCAGGATACGAATTTAATGTTTTAGAGACTTAAACTTATACGTGTGTCCCACCTCTTGAATATACTCCCGTATCCAGATCCTAATATTCAGTCTTACAGGCAATTATAACACAAATGATATCTGTAAGGGGTTAATAATTTATGAAGAATCATGAGAGCTCAGGTCAGAACTACCGTTCAGCAGAGAGATCGTGACTCAACTTTCAGGTGTGTCCCCTTTAGAGGTTCTTTTTTTACAACAACATTGTTAAGCAATTTTATTGTCTTATCATATATGCTGAGGGTGATGCTATGTTTCAAGCATTGCAGAAAGTATTATTCGAGGACTAGGTCAGAACTTCCATTCAGCAGAAGTCCCGGAATAATACCCCAGATATCACTGAGTATAAAAACCTAGTATATCAGAAAAAGGAATCTTTCAAACAAGATTTCAGGGGTTATCTATATATCCAAGTAGCGTTCCCCACGAAATAAGTAAGTAAAGATTTAAGTTTATATCCCGAACAAACCTACTAAATGTGTAAAAACCTACCGGCATATCATCAGCGAGACTGTTTAACGCATTTAAACATTCCATTTCTTTAGCATACCGTGACCGTCAAGCCGATGTACTATCATTTTCCCTTTTTACACAAACTCTTTTCTATTTTCTATTGTTTTTGGATTTTGAAAATATCTCATGTTTTTGTATTTTTGACATTTTTTATTGTTTTTGTATTTTCTGAAAATATTTACACTATACTTCCCCCTAAATACCAAAACAGGTAAAAAATCGACAAACCATTGCAGATTGCTTCTCAACATCATCTACAATGTCTCCTTCATCAACGACAATAATCTCCTCCAACACCGATAAAAGCTTCATACCATTCAATTTTAGCAAATACTGAAAACGTGCTTTATCAAAAGCTTTGGTATGTAAATCAGCTTTTTGCTCATCTGTGTGGATTTTCTCAATTCGTATCAACTTCTTCTCAAAACAATCTCGAATGAAATGATGACGAATCTCAATATGTTTAGTTTTAGCGTGATGAACTGGATTTTTAGTAATGTTAATCGCTGCCTCATTATCAACAAAGATAGGGGTGTTTAGAAATTGCAAACCGTAGTCGCGCATCTGTTGCTGGATCCACAAGATCTGTGAGCAGCAACTGCTAGCAGATACATACTCCGCTTCACATGTGGATAAAGCCACAGAGGTTTGCTTTTTTGCATTTCCAAGTGACCAATCGTGATCAAAAAACTGGCACCCTGCTATTGTTGATTTAGCGTTAACTTTGCAGCATCTGAAATCCGAATCGGAATAACCTTCGAGCGTAAAATTGCCTTCTCTTGGATACCACAATCCCAATGATGGAGTTCCTTTCAGGTAGCGTAATATCCTTTTCACAATAACCATATGCGAAGCTCTCGGGTTAGATTGAAATCTTACTGCGAGGCAGGTTGGGTACATGATATCGGGTCTTGAAGCTGTCAAATACATCAGCGATCCGATCATGGAACGATACATCGTTTCATCTACCTTCTCTCCGGTGAGATCAGGGTTTATCCCATGATTCGTTGCTAATGGGGTGGCTGCTGGAGTAGAACCTGACATCCCGAATTTCTCTAAGATATCATGAACGTACTTCGTTTGATGTATGAAAATTCCTTTGGGTAGTTGATCAACCTGCAATCCCAAAAAGAATTTCATCTCACCCATCGATGACATTTCGAATTTCTGCTTCATAACACATTCAAAATCTTTGCATAGATCCTCATTAGTTGACCCAAATATGATGTCGTCCACATAAATTTGAACTATCAGAAGATGTCCGTCGACCTCTTTGGTGAAGAGAGTGGCATCCACTTTTCCACGAATGAAACTGTTGGCTAGTAGGTGTTGAGACAATGTCTTGTACCAAGCTCTCGGGGGCTGGTGTAAACCATACAGCGCTTTGTCTAGCAAGTAGACCTTGTCTTTGTGGATTGGATCGGTAAAGCCCGGTGGCTGACCGACATAAACCTCCTCTTTTACCTTCCCATAGAGAAAAGCCGATTTCACATCTAACTGATATACTTTGAAATTTTTCCATGATGCAAATGCTAGAAAGATTCTGATCGCTTCTAGTCGAGCTACAGGAGCATACACTTCTGTGAAATCTATACCCTCCTGTTGACTGAAACCCTGGACTACGAGTCGAGCTTTGTTGCGAACCACAACTCCTCTATTGTCTCTCTTACACTTGAACACCCAATTGGTGTTTATCTTCCTCTGACCATCAGGTAAATCTACTAACTTCCACACTCCTAATTTCTCGAATTGGCTCAGTTCCTCCTGCATTGCATTGACCCAAGAATCTTCAGTAAGCGCCTCTTTGTAAGTTCTTGGTTCAATCTGCGAGATAAAACAACTCAATGAGAATTCAGTTTGCAAAGGAGCAACTTTTGTATAAAAACATGTAAGCCCTTTATCAACCTGTCTTCGAGTGCGAACGCCTGTCTGCAATTCTCCAATGATCAATTCCTCTGGATGATATGAAAGAGTTCATGGCATTACTTCGCCTGAAACATCTACATCACCTTCCAGATTAGTAACATTCTGATTTGCACCTTGTTCACTGACTGGGTTTGTTTGACCTGAGATCTGAATTTGCTCCCCCTCAGAATCTGAATCACCACGATCAAATACTGGCATGTTCTCAGATTCTTGATTATCATTCTGTGCCGACTGATTATCTTGAGCAACTTCATCCTGTTGGACATCATCATGTTCACCAGCATTGCTTGGACCTGCTTCATCATCATTTGAAGTTTGTCGTGGTCTTCTTGAATACTCAGCTGGAAACCTTTCCTGCGATTCTTCATACACCCTCAAAATATCCAACTCATCAAAAAAATCTTCTTCTTCTTTTTCTGGTTCTTCCATCATGTCAAACGAATCCCATAGTTTATCGTAATTAAAACGCCATGAGTCACCGGGGTTCTGAGGCGGCATAGTATACCCCTGACACTCAACATTTGGAGCTTCAATAATCCGCTTCAGACTTGGAACGAAGACTCGTCGTAATGGACTTGCATAACCTATGAATATCCCTTCAATACTCTTCGGACCAAACTTTCCAAAAGGCTCTAGAACAGTACAGGGTGACCCAAACGGTTCTAAAAACTTCAGATTCGGTTTGCGGTTATTGATCAGCTCAAAGCATGTTTTGTTGAATTTCTTAACAGTGAGAACCCGGTTGAGTGTATATCATGCGGTGGAAACTGCTTCTGCCCAAAAATTTATCGGTAACTTTGAATCAGCAAGCATTGTTCTGGCCGTTTCGATTAGCGTCCTGTTTTTACGTTCTGCTACTCCATTCTGCTGTGGAGTGTACGGAGCACTAAACTCATGCAATATACCTCTTTCATCACAAAATTCTTCCATCTTGTTGTTCTTGAACTCAGTACCATTATCACTTCTAATTCTTCTGATACGCATTTGGTACAGATTTTCAATCTTTCTGAACAACGCCATCAAACTGTCAAACGTTTCATCTTTCGACTTCAAAAATGATACCCAAGAAAATCTGGAATAATCATCAGTAACCACAAGACAGTAGAGATCCCCTGTAATACTTTTGACGTTTACTGGACCAAACAAATCCATATGTAGTCTCTCTAACGGTCTGGAAACTGAATTGACTTGCTTTTTAGGGTGTGACTTTTTCTTCTGCTTGCCTTTAATGCAACTAATGCACTCACCTTCCAGATTAAAACCTTTGATATTAACTCCAAGAACCAAATCATTATGCACCAAGTGATTCATTTTTCTAAGATGTATATGCCCCATCTTCCGGTGCCACAACTTCGATTCTTTCTCTGTTGCTCTAGACACAAAACAATGTGCTTGACCAGTAGTTGTAGTTGCTACACTCATGTCCAACACATACAAATCATTGACTCTAGGTGCCCTCATGATAATCCATTCTTCAGGAACAACAAATCCTGGTTTCAAGATCAAACATTCTTTGTCTGTGAAGTGAGTGGTATACATATTGTCACAAATCTGCGAGATACTTAGCAGATTATTCTCCAGCTCAGTAATGCAGTTAACTCTCTCAAACGTAACAATCCCATTGGATAACGTTCCTTCACCAATAATTCGACCACCTTCGTGACCGGCAAATCCCACATAACCTCCATTGATATTTCTAACATCATACAACAATGCCTTCCCTGTCATATGTCGAGACGCTCCACTATCCATAATCCATCTTGAAATAGCTCTCGGAAGATCCTGCACATGTCACAAACAATTCAATAAAGATGCCGATTCATGCTTCACGATTACTAACTAGGAAGCTCCGGCAAGTCCAAAATCTTTAGTGAGATTTTGATGCTACCCAAGTCTCTTTCGACTCAGGTAACTGGACTTTAATGTGAGTTTTAGCAATGTAAAGTGGCGGAAAATTTTTATCATTCATTTTCAAGCTTTCCTCAGTTCCAACCTCAACCTTTTTGTATAAGAAAAACTCGTCTATCTTAAGTTGACCGGTTGGTTGATTTTTCTTTTGAACATTCGTCTTCTCTGTTGGAGTAGAAGATTGTTTCTCCAACTTTTCATAATAATCCAAAGGAACATCCATCTTTACCGGTGTGGTAGAAGATGATTGTTTTTCCGACTCAGAAACCTTTGGTTTTTCAACAACTTTTGGCTTCCATGTTTATTGAGATGAAGCAACCCGTTTGTAGAATTTGTCATTTTTAGTTACCAGATTCTTAACAGGTTCAATTTTGACTTTTGTTTTCTCATTTTTCAAAATTTTCTCAACAACCATTGGAGCTTTGCCTTTTGAATCAATCTTCTTCTTTTGATTCTCAACAACTTCAGTCTTAGGCTTGAAGTTGGTGCAATTTCTTGCAATATGACCAACTTTGTTGCATCTAAAACACGTACGAGTATCAACTACTCGACTTGTGCCTTCAGACTGACGTTGTGAGGCCCTCTTCGCAAAAAAATCTTCATTTGATTTTGAAAAAATTTCATTTTCTTCATCAGAAAGTGAACTTGAACTGTTCACAAACACTTTCTTTTCAACAAACTTCTTGCTTTGAACATTTCTCTTTTGATAACTATTACCACCCTTATAACCACCCGACCAATTGTTTCGATTGTTGTTATAAAAACGTGGTGGAACAACAGACTTTTTGTAGTAAGCTTTATCCTTTTCAAAATTCATTTGCCTTTTTGTTTGTTTTAAAGTCTTTACTTCAGACAAATCGATTTCAACCATTTTGAACACATATGTCAATTTTGAAACATATACATTCTCCAGAGGAAACTCAGAATCCAAATACAACTTATCAGATCCAGCCATCTTGTACATCACAAGACCCGGTTCATCACCTAAGTTGTTTTTTGACTTTTGCTTCGGAATGTATTTGTTCAAGAAACATTCATCATCTTCAGCTGAATCAGACATCAAAACACTTTCAGCTGTGCTTTTAACTATCTCAGTTTGAACACTATCATCAGATGATGATGAAGAAAATGTCACATCAATTGAATCAGGAAGTTTCATTTCATTTTCTTCTTCAAGATTAATCAACCCAGATTGCTTTTTTGAATAATTTTCTAAAACTGGTGGTGGAACTTGATGAAACCCGACCCCAGTTCCATCACAGTATACATCTTCACCTGCTTTGTCTTTCCCGATGGGTTTGGGAATAATGTGTTGCAAAACAAAGCTTGCGGAGTTGTAACTCTTAAGCTTCAACTGGATTCGCTCATTTTCAATTTCAGCTTCTTGAACTTTAAGTTTCAATTTAGCAATTTCATCCAGTTGTTGGTTGATTAATTCTTCTTTTAATCTCAAAACACATTGCAATTGGCAATTTTCTTTGTAAGTTTTACCATTTATGTCATCATTATCTTTCATCGTGCTTTTAAGCTTCTCAAATTTTTCAGTTATCTGACGATTT
Organism: Helianthus tuberosus; assembly: GCA_030545235.1. Taxonomy (NCBI): domain Eukaryota; kingdom Viridiplantae; phylum Streptophyta; class Magnoliopsida; order Asterales; family Asteraceae; genus Helianthus; species Helianthus tuberosus. The sequence continues at coordinate 22,772 of JARYGA010031482.1, forward strand.
TCAAGAACTAACCTCTCATTTTCTTTTCTAACCTTTTCTTGATCAATCTTATCAGTTTCAATTTTGTTAGTTAATTCTTTTAACCATTCAGTTGAAGCTTTTACCATTTTATCACGATCAAGAATTTGATCCTCAACACTTCTGACTTTAGCAGTCAGATCCTCAATCTTCTTACCTTTGAGATAAGTGTTTGTACTACAAACCTTGCATTCTTTGATGCAATTTTTGCAGTCAACATCACCACTGACCTTCTTACCTGACTCAGTCGTTGACGCGTTTGAACTGACTTGGCTTTTAAACTCAGAAATGGATTTAGAATCTACCTCAAGTGCATTAGCAGCCAGCACCTTATCAGCCATTTTTCCCATGTTTTCAGCATTCAACTCCTGTGTCGTGTCAATGATCCCAGTGTCAATCTTCTTTGACTTCTCTTTCTCTTCTTTCTCCTCTTTCTCCTTCTCCTCTTTCTCTTCATCTTCTTTGTTTCCCCACCATTTCTTCTGCCAATAATCATCTTTAATTTTATACTCTTGGATTATGGTTTCCACATCAAGAGTGTTATGATCAACAACAATGTTTCCATAAGGGTCAAGATAACACTCCCTGTCTGTATCCCATCTCTTTGCTTTTTTTGCTTCAGAAAAAATACCAGATAATCTGATCAATTTGTTCGTGGCTAACAACCTTCTGTGATTATACTTTTGTTCTTCAGTTCTGCTATCTTTCCAAGGTTTAGGTTCAGAATTTGCCATGAATGCATATCCAACTGCATCCTCCTCAGGTAACAACTCACTCCAGTCGAAACCTTCATCGTCGTGAATCACCGCAAGAGCTCTAGATTTTTCTTTGTTATCTTCAATCTGCTTCATTCTTGGCGGCTCCGATTTGTTCTGATGATAAATCGCTTTCTTGTAGTAATCTTCTCTGAATGGGTTTTCAGATTCATCAGCATACGCGTTTCTGCATTCACGCTTAAAGTGACCTTTCTGTTTGCACTTAAAGCACGTCACCTTAGACTTATCAAATCCCAACTTGGTAGATGGTCCACCAATTGACTTCCTCCCAGTTATCTCCATGAAACGCTGTGCTAGACGAACTGCACTGGCCATACACCACCTTATGTCGATCAGTTCCATCTCCTCAGGATCTATCTGATCATAATCTTCTTTTGTCAAGTTGGTGTTGCCTATCTTCCCTGCTACAAGGCTTTCATAAGATTCTAGCACAGATGCTAGAAAAATCATCTGTTGTTTGGCAGACTCCTCGCTGAAGTTCTGAGCATTCTTTAAGTCTACAGCGATGTTGCATTGAAATAAATTCTTTGCATCAGACTGGTTTGAATTTGATGAAGACCCACTGTGATATCCACTGCTTTGACTTTCTTTGCTCGTTGTAGATACATTCTCAGCAGAAAACGCAGTCTTGGGAGATGTACTCTTTGGCATCATACTCTTTGGATAATACAAATCCAAGTTCTGCTGGTATGATGAGTGATTGACTTTGTGTGTCTTCTTTAACTCCAACTCATGACTCTCTAGTCTCTCAATCAGCAAGTCTACTGTCAACGCTTCTGGTGGCTTGATAGTATTCTTTAGCATCAACGCATAATATTGCCAATCCATCTCATCTGGCAATGCATCAAACAATTTGTCGACTAACTCTTCTCGAGAATAAGAAATTTCATGTCTCGCCAGTTCCAGCTTCAGATGCCTAAACCTCTCAATCATTTTACAAACTGATTCATTTTTTAAACACCCAAACAAATCAAACTCTTTTCTAAGTAGTTTCTTTTTGTTTTTCACAATTTCTTCGCTTCCTATACATTTGTTTTTCAATTTATTCCAGAGATCTGTAGCACTAGAGTATTCGATCAAAGATATTATATCTTCTCGAACAGACTGAAACAACAGTGCGATACATTTTTGCTCAGCGACAAATGTCTCTATTTCTTCAGTTGTTGTTAAGGTTTTGCCACTTTTGCCTCCATTATCGTAACCATTTTTTAGACTCTTCCAGCTAAGAAAAGCAAAGGCTCTCAACCAATCTTCAAACTTCTTGGCCCACCGACTGTATTCTTCTATAGCTATCAACTTCGGGGGTTTGTTATAAGTTCCGAACGCACTTTCAACCTCCAAGGCATCCGATAACTTTTTCTTTGTGTTCGGCGTGTTCTCGTTGGTATTGCTAGGTGAAGCATCATCTCTAGAATTTCCAGCAAAGGCAAATATATCACAGAATGGATTGTAATCATCCATCTTCATGTACCTGAAAAATTCAACAATCACTTAGAAAATTTTAAGTTTTTGAAAAATAACAAATTCAAACAAGATTACTTGAAGCGAAATAGCTTCAAGTAGAATCAACAACTTTCAAACGAACTCAAGTGATACAAGTTCAAGCGAACTAAGTTCAAGCGAAACTCAATTCAAGGGAACATACTGAATACTTTCAAGCGAACACAGATTTTCAAGCGAACAACTGATTTCTTTCAAGCGAACATAGTTATATGAATTTTCAAGCGAACACAACAGGTTCGTTCAAGCGAACAGTGGTTTTTCAAGCGAATGGCATCATCATTTCTCGAACAGTTTCAAGCGATCAGATGTTTTAAGTCATTTTTTATCAGTTTTAAGCCGTATTTTAATTTGAAACTTTCAAGGATTAGTTAACTATATATTTCGCTTGATATGTAAGAGTTTCAGTCCATTTCAACTGTGAATTATATCCAAATCAGAAAAGAAAGGAGTAGAAGTATAAGAATCCGATGATTTCAAGCTGCAATGGTATGAACTCCTTGTCCTGAGCTCTGATACCACTTGTTGGACCGTTTGTGTGACCCTAATGTCAGTAAAAGTAGTTCATCTTAGTTTACAGAGGCGGAATCAAAGTAAACCAAGTCACAACAGCTTGTTTCCTCTTAATATCTTCTCTATTACTGATTTTCGAGACTTTACAATGAGTTCTGATGAAAATTTGGCAGCACCTCGTCTCACATATAATGACCATGTCCGCTTCAAATGATCACACACACCTCCTATATATAGACCTAGCCTGGTCGCTTGAATATGTAACAAGGTTGTTCAAGCGAGCACACTTGAATCAGTTTCAAGCGAACTAGCATTATAGTGCATTTCAAGCGAACTAGACTTTGTTGTGTTCGCTTGAATGTGACACATGTAATTTCAAGCGAACTACCATACTTTTACATATAAACCCTAATTACATCCAATCTAGACCTAAGACTTGATTAAAACGTAGTCAACAGACATTCAGTGCACCAACACCTTGGCTAAGGCTTCTTCTTCGATTGGCGTCCACCTAGTCGTCGTCTTCGGTTTGGACGGTTGATCACCCACCACTTGCTTGCCTTTGTTTAGTTTTCCTTTTCCTTTAGGCGGTTGGGTTTCGGGAACAACCTCCACATCGTCGTCGGGTTCGGATTGTTGAAAGGGTTGCGTCGGGATCGGTTGGGGTGGCACGGGAGGTGTCGGGTTCGGTGGAAAATTATAAGCACCCCGCATCATCATATGTTGAATGGCTTGATTTTGAGAGAATTGAGCGAATTGGTTTGGCGAGTGTTGGAATGATGCAAACGCATTTGATGAATATTGCGAGATTTGGTTCGGTTCTAGCGTCGGATAATATCCCGGAACCGAGAAAACATTAGAGTTGATGGGAGTCGTCGGGTTATACGGATTGTTCGGGTTGTTCGGGTCGTTGAAGGGATCCATGATAGAGTATAAGGTTTATAAAAGTGGAAGAAGATTTATAAAAATTATGTGAGAGAGAGATGAAATTTTGGGGTTAAATTTGTGAATAAAAGTGAAAATGGAATGGAAATATATAAATTTGATAAATATGACCGTTTGTTTGTTTGGTTAAATTGGAAATTTAATTTTTTTTTTCAAACGGTAACTTTTGGTAGGGGCCCCACCTTTTTGGACCGTCACAAACGGCGAGAACTCGACGGGGAAGACGCGACGTGGGGGGGGGGGGGGCGGCACGGTGTTCCGCCCGTCGCCGAACCAAGACGACCCGGGGTCGAACCCCATGCCGTGTAGCCTAATAGATCACAATTTTCTTAATTCCTAGATATCGATTCATCATAATCTGCTATCGAACATTTGGAATATTTTGGTTTTGGTATTATGCTTTATTGATTATGAATGAGTTTGATATTGTACTTATTTTCGTGTTATGGTACTCATTAACTTTACTTATTTGGTACCCGTATTGTATTGATACTCGTATTGATTTTGTCTATTTGGTATCCACATTGTATTGGTACTCACACTAATTTTACTTATTTGGTATCCGTACGAGTGCTCAAAAGATTAAAAAAAAAACAAAGTGGTACAAAAACGAGTACCATACCGAAATACTTGTTCCAATACACATACTGGTACTATACCAATATGTTCGGTATCTAGTTTTTGTTTAAATTCGGTATCCTTACAAGTACGAGTACAAATACATACCTATCTCATCCCTAATAGTAATGTAATACCAAACAAATTAAAAAAATTATATCACTGATACTTGATCTTAGCATAACATATGGTAAGATAATAGTTTTATTTAAGAACTTCTAAATAAATACTATAATAACTAAAATATTTTCTAACCAAAAGATTTTTAATATAACTACATTTATTAAAACACAAAAAATAATATACTCTATCACTCAAAATATTCTTTATACATGGTTCAGTATCTATACATATTAGATGATTATGATTATACGCGACACAGTTATTGCTTCAAAATATAAGTGACAATTATCTTCTTTGTTCCTTTTTCTTATAAACTAGAATTAAGAACTCCGCGTTGCGGCGGGGGCTTAAAACTATGCCAAATAACATCAATGCCACACCGCTGGTAGCCACCACTAGCACTGAAGTTACGGCGTGTTAATGCGAAGAAGTAAGACTGAAACGTATAAAATATAGAAAATAACTATGTCGATTTAGGACCCATGCGTTGCGACAAACTTGTTAAATGGAAAACAATAGACGTAAAAATGTTAAACCACACACGCACGTTGCGCCGTGTTAACTAGCAAAATAACGTAGAAAATAATAACTAAGTCGATGTAGAATCCGCCCGTTGCGGCGAACTTGCCAAAAGGGGAAAATAGACGCGTTGCGACAACCAGTCAAATGTGAAAAATAGACCAAAAACGTTGAACCACACACGCACGTTACGGCGTATTAACTCGCAAATTTTAGAACGAAACGTAAAACGAAAAACTTGCGAAAGATAAAAAGTATGGGAGACCAAAGTTGTAAATAAAAAGGTTTTGGGTTAAATTACAAAAGATGAAAAATTTTGGGTTAAAAGTAAACAAATTAAGAGGGTTAAAATATGAAAGATATAAAAACATTTGGGTTAAAAGTGAAAAATCACAAAAGTTTTTTGAAAAATACCCCATACTTAGAGTATAACATCACAATGCGACAATGTATTGATAATTTATATTAACTAGGAATAATGCGGGTAAATCGTAAACATCGAATGGATTAGTTCAAACATCATGTGATGCGTTAATCATATGAAAACGTGCATTTAGACGTATCATAGAAAACGTAAAGGGTATAACGGAAAAGTTGACACGTATAATCAAAAGTGATTAATTAGAACTTTTGAAAAAAGGGGAAAAACCACAATTTGACTCCACTCGGTTCGAAACAAAATTAGCGAAACATTTATAAAATAAACACGGAAACATATTATATTTGACCTCACTCATTTCCCAAAAAAATTTACGTTAAGATATACACCAACTCGAATTATACCGAAACGTACGTAGAAGTAAGCATGTAAAGAATGTTTTTTTAAACAAAAAAATATTATATTTGATCTGACACGTTTTCAGAAAAAGTTTACATCAAATAGAGCAAATCGAATTCATACCGACACGTAAATAAAAATATGCACGTAAAAATAGTTTATTTTAAGTAAAGATGGTATAGGGGTAAAATCGAAACAAATAATTTTTAGTAAAAAAATCAATAGGTTAAAAACGTTTATAAAATCGTGCCAAGTAGCCCCAATGCCACACCACCAACAACAGAAGAGTTCGTAAAACAAAATAAATAAAAAAGAAAAAATAACACTGACCGAAAAACAGACGTAAAATCATTGAATTACGCACCCGTTGCGACGTGTTAATGCGAAGAAATTAGACCGAAACGTAAAACGTATAAATAAGAAACTAAGTCGATTTAGGACACGCGCATTGGAACGAACTTGTAAAAAGGCGACGGGTATGTCAAACGGGAAAACAAATAAAAAAAACGTTGAACCACATACACACGTTACGGCGTGTTAACTCATAAAATTTTGAACGAAACTTAAAACTTACGAAATATGAAAATTATAGGGGACCAAAGTTGAAAATAAAAAAGTTTTGGGTTAAATTGTAAAACATGAAAAAACTTTGGGTTAAAGTAAAAAAATTAATAAGGCTAAAATGAAAAGATAAAACTTATATAAAAAATGAAAAACCAAATTTTTTTTGAAAGGCTTCCTATGCATATTGTACAACAAATAAAGCTACAAAATGTTGCTTATTTATAATATGAAAATATTAATTCTTAACATCTAACCGTTGCAAAATTTTTTTTTAACAAGAAGTTTAGATTCTAAAGATTCATCCCATCATCATATTATACAACCATGAGAATAGCTAAGAAGGACTAGAAAACCAGAAGGTGAAAAATGTAAGTTTGAAATTTTAAGGGGGCAAATATGCAAACAAGTTCTTTTGTAGAAACATAATGAAAAGCAGTAATACCAGCAGACACATGGGTCCCCTGGCTATAACCACACACTCCTGCTCTGTTTTCTCTTAGGTGACCACTTTTCCCCTTTTCTTCTTCCCTTTTGAGTTGTTCAAAACAATCCATTTTCACCTGAAAAACATCCCCATTTCTCCCTCTGATCATCCCCCTCCCCCCTTTCTACTTGTACTCTACAACCCCCCATTTCTTCTTCTTCTTCCTATGGACACAACTTTCAGGCTTGCTGGTGGTGGTGAGGAGGAGCTTGAGCTGGGGTTAGGCTTGGGTCTTTCTTCTGGTGCTTATGCTTCCTCATCTAATGGTGCTCACAGGTTTGTGTGTGTGTGTGTGTTTTATTATTATCTTTCACTTGTGTTTGTGTGTTTAGAGGGGGGGGGGGGTCCAACATGATTCTTAGTTTGGTTTCATTGCATTTATGTGTCCAACATGTATTTATGGTTGCATATTAAGAAAAAAAACTCAAAAAGATGATTGTTTTGCATATTAAGAAAAAAAAAAAAAAACTCAAAAAGATGATTGTTTGAGGGTTTCTTTTAAAGTTGGAAAAAATATGGTTCATTTTAGATGTTTTTTAGTTTTTTTTCCATGCATGTAAGAGTTGTACCATGTGCATTTATAGTTGTACATCAAGAAAAAAAAGATGATTGCTTGCAGGTTCTTTATTTGCTTTAGATGATTCTTGTTTTGGTTTTATGTGTTTAAGAGTTGTACCATATGTATTTATAGTTGCATACCAATTAAAAATGATTATTTTTTTAATTGGAAACATATGGTTAATTTAACCTTGGATTTTGCTTTCTATGATTCTTAGTTTTGTTTCTTGCATTTAAGAGTTGTACCATATGCATTTATAGTTGCACACTAAGAAAAAAGATGAGTGCTTGAAGGTTTCTTTAAAATTGGAAAAATAGTTCATTTAATATTGGCACTTGCTTGAGATGATTCTTGGTTTGGTTTCATGCATTTAGGAGTTGTACTATATGCATTTATAGTTTCACAGAGAAAAGATGATTACTTGCAGGTTCTTTAAAATGGGGAAACAATATGGTTCATTAAAACCAAGGACTTACTTTGATGATTCTTAGCTTGCTTTCATGCATTTATAGTTATTTATTGAAGTTCTTTAAAAGCCTAAGTTGACTTGAACTAGAAAAAAAAAACTTATTTTAGATGATTCTTAATTTGGTTTCAATTCATTCAAAGGTTGTACCATGTGTGTGTATATATATGTATATATGTTTGACATCATATATAGGGGTGGTTTGACATTATCGGAAACATGACAAGAATACCACACGGAAATAATCAGATTTTGGGTTGTCATTTTTAGCCCGTTAATTGTCGTGTTCAAATTTACCTGTTTAACCCGTTTAACTAACATCGACCTGTTAACCCGTTGTTAATTAGCACAAATAACAACATACCGTTTAATTAAACATCGGCCCGCTAACCCATTTATAATTAGAATACAAAACATACAAAAATATATGCTATAAGGCCAACCTATTTACGACCCATTTACAATATACCGACCCGTTTATGGCCCATTTACAACTTGATTACAACCCATTTACAACCTGTCAACCCGTTGCTCGTTAAGATAAATGGATTACATGCATCACTCTATTTATACATCTTTTATTAGAGAAATATATGATATTTGGATTTCAAATGAGCATAAATCTTGACAAAAATTTGTGATATTCGTAAAACAGTCAGGTGGTGGGATGGCCACCTGTGAAGACTTATCGGATGAACAGTTTGCTTAACCAAGCAAAATTTTCCAAGAATGAAGAAGAAAGGGGAGTCAACGGGAACGATGCTTCAAAGAAGAAGAAAAATAGCAAACATGAAAACAACAAGAATGATGAAGTTGTAGCTAAAGAAACCGGGCATTCTGGATTTGTGAAAGTGAATATGGATGGATTGCCGATTGGAAGGAAAGTCGATTTAAACGCACATGATTGCTATGAAACTTTAGCTCTCGCTCTTGAAACTATGTTCTTGAAAGCATGCCCGACTTTCACATCTATCCGTAAGTACAGTTTTCGTTCAGGCAAAGCACTATGGTTACGGGTCTAAGCAGGTCGTGCAGGGTTGGCGTGTTCCACCCGACCTGAACCCGAAAATTATAGACGAACCGAACACGACCTGTTTAGCTAGACGGGTTCAACCTGAAAAACTGGCCCGAATCCGTTTAGACTAAACCCAAACCCGTGAAATTTGTGTTAGGTTCATGTCGTGTCAGAAATTCATACCCCTAATTTACATATTTATAAAGTTATATGCTGATATGTTCTATGTTTATGAATTTCAGGTAGAGAAAAGCAGCAACGCTCTCGACTTTTGGATGGATCTTCTGAGTTTGTGCTAACATATGAAGATAAAGAAGGAGATTGGATGCTCGTAGGTGATGTCCCATGGAGGTACTATGTTATATAGTCAGCGTTTGACCCTAAACGAGACTCGGGTTTGACCAAACGAGCCTTAGTTGACTGACCTGAATTACTCTACTTTTCATTGTGCTTACATGATCTTTTTTATGGTTTAACCAGGATGTTTTTAAGCACTGTGAAAAGACTAAGAATCATGAAAACCTCGGATGCTAATGGACTTGGTACGTCGTGTAGATCTAAGTTACATTATCACTAATGTTGCGGTTTTGGTAACTGGTAGGGCTAATGAGCCGAACGTTCAGTGAACAATTCGTGAACCATTCGGCGGGAAGTTTGTTTGTGTTCGTTTGTTTAATAAATGAACGAACACGAAAAAGAAATTTCATTCATTTAGTTAAATAAACGAACATGAACAGAGACTGCGTTTATTCGTTTATGTTCGCGATCGTTCGGTACCGTGTTCGTTTGTGTTCAACAGTTCATTAGTGTTTTAGTTTTAAAATTTTATATAAATACTTCAAAATTCCAACATATAAAATATTTAATAAGTATGAATATATTATATATTCTGTTCATGAACGCTTCGTTTGTTTCCATTTGTTTTCATGAACGTTCGTTTGCATTTGTTGCCTAAAATTAACAAAAGAACACGGGCACGTTCATTTCTGTAACGAACGAACACAAACATAAAATCTTGTTCGGTAAGTGTTCATGAACTATTCGTTAACACATATATTTCCTTATCAAACGAACACGAGCAAGGTTTAGTTTGTGTTCGTTCGGTTCGTTTGCAGCCCTGGTAACTAGTCAACACTGATTCGGGTCAAAACTTGTCATTTTTGGTACTGGTCGGGTTTGGTTGACTTACTGGGTTGACTTGTTCGTAAGTAAACAAGCTAAAATAAATTGTATATGTTTCTATATGCAGCGGCTCCACGATACCCGGAAAAGAATCAGAAGCCAAAAAAGAAGCTTTTGAGTTAAAAGACGAAGAAAAACACTCAACAAACTAGAAAAGTTTGAAGCTTTTGTTTTGGTTCGGGTTCGCTGGTTTTTTGCTGTCTATTCGATTCTTTTTTTTTTTTTTTTTGGTTTTTTGCTGTCGTGAGAATATTATAGTTCCATACCCCGACTTGAAAGGTTTGATCAAGTTTCTTAAATATTTCGATTAGTAATCGTCTTTTGTGTAATTCTTATGGTTTGTTTACTGTGTATTCAAGTACTAAGTGTACTTGTGTGACTAAAATGGTTTTTTACTATCCAAAAGTTGTCTTAATGCATGTTTCTTAAGATTTTTTTTAGTTATAGGCCAGCTAGAACAGTAGAACTTAAACTGGCGATTTCGACCTAGTTATTTATGTGTCGAGCTCCATTTACTTATGAGAGCTCGAGCTGGAGCTCGGTTCGTTTAATATCTATTACTTAATATTAATATTATAAATAAAAATAATACTCGTTTAGGCTCGGGATCGGCTCGTTTACTAAACAACTTTAAATAAGGGGTAAATCACTAAGGCTTGACAAGCTTGCCGAGATTAACATGCCAGGTTCGGGCTCAATAAATAAACGAGCTTTATGTTAGGCTCAAGCTTGGGTCGGGCTCGATAAGTCTTGGCTCGTTTCGAGCTTTTTCTCGAGCCTAAAAAACATAAAATCAACCCATTTTGCAGTTTGCACATAAATGATTTAAGTGTATATCTGGTTTGGTAGTTAAAACTCTCTTTACTACCAAAATCTGAAAACAAAGAACACAGTGAGCATGAATGCAAATACATGATTGTTCAGTGTCTAGCAATTGAGAAATTAAGGTCACACGTTAAAAGGGATCACCTTGTAGTGTTTGTACAATTAAATAGGAAATGCATGATGAACTTGGAGCTAAAACAGATTATGTAATACATCTAGGCACACATACAAGGCCAGTCTGGTAATTTACGGTTTAGCCAAAACGCAAACCAAACTGAACCAACCAGTTTTCCTAATCGCAAATGGAGCTAAAACAGATTATGTAATACATCTAGGCACACATACAAAGCCAGTCTGGTAATTTACGGTTTAGCCAAAACGCAAACCAAACTGAACCAACCAGTTTTCCTAATCGCAAACCATAAACCGAACTGCCAAGTTTTAAACCGGCCAAGTTTCTTTGGTGCGATTCAGTTTGAACTGTTTGGGCGGTTTTTGAACACCCCTAACACCTTCATTCAAAAATAATTTTTCAAATTATATTATCATTTTAATTATAGCTAGAAAAATGAACGGCAGGTTGGGCTGACGGGTTAGAACGGGCTTGGGTGACTCAGGATGGGTGCAGGTCTGAATAGGACAATTTAAAATTTGATCATTTTGGTTTGGGTCAAAATGGCCATTAACAAAAACTATGCATAAAGATTTAAGACCACAAACAACATAGAAGAGAGATCAAACGGCATGCCATAATATTTTGACACATAAATATAATATTTTGATAACTATGATTACCTTATGTGTGAGGATGGAGCTATCAAAACAAATGGAAACTGAGAGCATATGGAAAACACTCAAACTATCACTTACAAATCCTCACATCATTGGTTAAATCCCTCATAATTCTCTTGAATTTGGCGCAAAAGTATATACATGCATGATACACAATTGGTAGAGCTTCATGCAAATTCATAACAAAGGCGTCGTTGTTATTTGTTCATAAATAAAACATATCTTGCAGTTTATTAGAGTTGGACAACAAAATATAAATAACCACCAAATAAATTTGCATCCATTACATTCAAACGAGAGGCTTTTTATGCTTACACGACCTCTTGCTCCTCTTCTTCTTCCTTTTTCTTATGTGGCCCTTGGCACCGCTTTCAACACTCTCAGTAACTTCCTGCACCTGCTGCATTGCATGTATATACAAATAAGACTTGAGACACTTCAGCATCAATATATATATATATATATACGTATGTGTTTGAGTATTAAAAGAGAAGAAATTTAGATCAAACCTTGGCAATTCTCTTGTGCTCCTCATAATGATTAATATTATTATTATTATCATCATGATTAACATGGGGATGGGGGGATACGAGGCTCTTGACAAATATACTAGCACGAATATAGTCCCCATTGATGGGCACAGGGGTACCATCATCAACATAATATCTACTCGTCATGTGTGATTCCTTCCTAATCGGCAAGTAGTGTGCAACATCATACTTGGTCTGACAATGATTATCAATATATAGTTCCCACTTGTTTTTCATTACCCATTTCTTAGTAGACAGAGGGGAACGGATCGAATATATGCATAGACATTCTTCTATAACCCCTAGTCTATAACCGTCACAATATAACATATAAGCATTTGGCATGGGGATTTCTTTAAATTCCTCTGTAGATAAATCCAAAGAAATAATTACTTTCTTGAGATTTTTATGAGTCATGAACCAGTGAAGTGCCCCACCATAAAAGACACCGGATCTACCTTTATAAATACTACTTGTCCAATAACTTTCCAAGTATTCGATTTCAATGTAAACATGAGAAAACTCGTCCGCTTTGAATCAAAATTTTTCATGAACCCTGCTATAACCTTGTAATCATCTGAAGACGTAAATAAGAACCATTTAAAAAGTGGCATGTGACATCCAACCAGTTATAGAGAAATGATAAAATGATAACGTAAATAATATCATTTATCTTGAATTCCTTATAATTATCTTAACAAGCAATTATTCTTTATTTGGATCTTCCTTTTGTTTTCAATGTGCTGGTAAAGAAAAGTGATGATATCATTTCACATATATGCTAAAATCAATTATCTTGATTAATTTTCATGTGCTACTATAATTCAAAAGTGCTACTTTTATCGATGTATTGTTTTAGTATGTGCTAATTTATTTTTTTTAAGTGCTAGGATCCGTTCTTACGGTTTGTAGGATAAATATGATTTGTACCGGAACCAACCCCAGAGCCTAAAATATATATGTATATGTGTGTGAGAGAGGGGAGGCCCATCCAATTCGTCACACCCCCGACGATCTCGACGAAGGAGGCACAACGGCGAAGCAACGGAAATGGAGAGGGGGCACGGCGTCGGGGCAAGACGGGGCGGGGCTGTCCCCATATCGTCCAGCCTCATAACTCTTAAACCGAACAAAATTGTTAGTAACGGTTTGTTTTTACGGTTTGTGTTTATTGCACCATTATATAAGGTTTCCAAAATACGAAATTATATATAAAGGGTGTTTTTATGTTGTTCTTCAAGCTTGAAAATTTGAAATTAGATTTGCATATATTATTTTAAATATAATTAAAGTTGGAATTAGATGTTTGGTTCATTCACTAATCTGGATGTCCTCTTTACCTCATCTAATTCATTCAACAATCAACAACTCCACATTCAACTTCAATCTCCGCTCCCGCTTGAAGTCGTTCATAGTCGCATAGTCGCCTTCTTCAAGTCTTTCAAAGCCTTTTTATTAAGGTTAACAAATGGGGAAATTTGGTTATTGTGTATATTCAGTGGCGAAGCTTGACGTTTTCGACGGGGGGTCGGAAAACGTATATATCCAAAATTTCTATAGAATCGGGGGGTCGAAAACGTATATACCCAAAAATTTCTATACGAAAACTACATATATAACACTACTGAGCGAAAAGTTCGGGGGGTCGGGCGCCCCTCCCGGCCCATTCAAAGCTTCGCCAATGTGTATATTGGATTTTAATAATCTCATCTTCTTTTTTCAGTTGGTCAATAATTATTCCAACTGAGAATATTCTTACCACCACTCCTAATTTTCTAACTATTTTTTTCAAAGGAACCCCGTTAATAGAACTTGACTCAGTTAGTTATTAGAGTAACTTAACTGAAAAGACTAACCCTCATCCACGTCAGGGACTATCCGAAAATGAAATTGAAAAAGTTGGGGACTACAGATGTAATCTTAGAAAGTTATGGACTAAAGGTGAAAAAAAGGTCAAACCATAGGGACTATCCGGGCATTTAACTCTTTTTATTAGGTAAAACATTTATACAGTTTTTTTGGGTAAATTGCATTTTACATCCTTTAAGTTCCAGCAAAATTTCAGTTGTCATCCTTTAACTAATGAAACTACAACAGATGTCTTTTATGTTTTAATTTCATAACAACAGATATCTTTTATGTTTTAATTTCTCCTTTATTTTAGTAATCTTTTTAGGGAGAAAAGACATCGCCTGTAAAGAAATTAGACCATTAAAGACATCTGCTATAATTCGTTAGTTAAAGGACAACACCTGAAATTTTGCTGAAACTTAAAGGACGTAAAATAAAAATTACCCTAGTTTTTTTGTTTAGTTAAAATTATGGGCATGTTTGGCTAACCCTTTTGAAACAACTTATTGACTTATTGGCTTTTTGGAAAAGTCAGTATGAAGTGACTTATTGACTTAGTAGTTTTTTCTCCTCACATACAGTGGTGGACCCAGGAATTTTTCCATGGGGGTGCGAAACATTTTTAAAAATTTTAGGCCCCAAGGTATATAAATAAAAAATCGGTTCGTATCGGGTCGGTTCAGGTCATGTAAAACAAAAGAACTTAATTTATATAACCCACCATAACATAATGAAGACAATACGAAGCACATGTCTACTATTGTTAGTATGCGGCTATAATAGGCTGCTGGAGGTGGCTAATATCAACCAAAAACCAACAAAAAATCATCAAAAATAACAAAGAAACTTACCCGTGGCTGATTACGGTGGTATGCGGCTGCTGACTGTTCACTGTTGTCGCTGTTGATGTTCTGATCGCTGGCGTGCAAGGACGATAAAGAGAGCATGATAGAATATGTAAGGGTTTTGGGCTTGTTTATTTTATTTTAGTTTGAAATATTGTTGATTTGTTGGGTTTGTTTATTGAGCTAAGACTTAGTAGTGGGCTAGTTAAATGTATTGGGTATTTGAGTTTAGTTATTTAGGTATTAAAAGTAATATAATTTAGGTAGCATTTTTTATAAAATAGGAGTTTACTAAAAAATATTTTTAAAATATAAATTGATAACACTTTTTACCTAAGGGGTGCGGACGAAAAATTCCAAGAGGTGCGGACGGAAAATTCCATGGGTGCGGACGAAAAATTCCAAGGGGTGCGGACGGGATTTTCGACGGAACTTAGCACTAATTTTTTTTCCCAGGGGTGCGCCCGCCCACCCTGGGCTGGGCTTAGGTCCGCCCTTGCTCACATACACCTTCATTGCCAAACATCATTTTTGAGCTTATGACCTTTTAAAAAGCCAATAAATCAATAAGTTGTTTTAAAGCCAATAAATCAATAAGTTGTTTTAAAAAGTTTAGCGAAACATGCCCTATGTATTGTTTTCCATAAATCCAATAGACGAATGAGTAAAAAAACCATCAAATGAATGGGTCAGTCATAAAAAATATTAGGGTCGTTCAAAATTTTCTTATTATAAATTTCTTATCATAAGTGGGAGGCGTTCGGAACTAAAACCACTTGTCTGAATATAAAGAAGTTGAAACACTTGTGTATTCGCTTTCACACGTGGATCGATCACGAGATTGATAATCAACCAAGGGTGCGGAATCCCCTTGATAGATCAACGCACATAGAAACAAGTTATTCAGATGAACAGACACAAAACAATCACTTCAAACCGGTATTCTATTGATTATCCAACACAAGTGTGTAAGATTAAATATATTATGGTTTAATATTTAATCATGTAGCCATTATAATCATTTATATAATATAGATCAAAATATATTATAACCTATTAAATAATTAGTTGGTAATTGTTGATGGACCATATTACCCTTATTAACTAATTAGGTTTCCTCCTGGGTGCTTATATAAGGAGAATTATGTGGAGGTTAAGGGGTTACTCAGTCACACAATTAGACACACCCCATTAGTCATAACATCATCATCGACCTCCTCTCCTAAGCCGATACCCCTTTTCGGTTTTCTAAGTCCCCATCATCAGTCAGCACCCTAAGGAGGAACCAGATCACGATGACAAGCATGTCGAACTCCATTACTGGATTCTCCAACGCACTGTCTGCTGTAAGAGGTATGTTTTAATGTTTTCCCTCATGTATAAACAGAACTGAACCAACAAAGTGTTTACAACCAATTCAATACCATAAGAAATCTCTCAGCCACCCTCTATAGATCAGGGGCGGACCTACCCTATGGGGTAGGTGGGCGGCCGCACCCCTTGGAAAAAAAATGTTAATGGTATTTTCCGCGAAAAATCCCGACCCCACCTCTTGGAAATTTTCGTCCGCACCCCTTAGAAAAAAATGTTAGGAATTTATATAAAAAAATTGTGAACACGGATTGAAACCCGACCCAATTATGTAAACAAGTTAGCCCACTAACCCCTTTAATAAAACTTGAAATCATTCCATCAAGCCCAATAAGTTAATATCAATTCAAACCCAACCCAAATACAACTTTAATTAAACAAAATCAGTCCAGTTTACAAAAAAAACCCAATCGACTGCCAGCTTTGTGCGACTAACGCCCTCCTTCTGCCTCATCTCACTGCCAGCGACCTGCGACGCCCCCACCCCCGACGGCGACTGCAACATTCCGGCGAAGAATAGCTTTATTCCGGCCACGAACAGGTACATGTTTTGTTTTTTTTTTTGGTTATTTTAATGTTTATGTGATTTTGTTCAAGACTCATAATATAATAGGTTGAGTTAAAAAGTTTAAACTTTTATGTGTTTTGAGGTAATTTGAGGCTGTTTTAGTCTTTATAGGATGAGTTTGTTCTCTTAATCTCTTATTCATTATATGATTCTAGTATAGGGTTTGAAAAGTTGAAATTCAAAACTTGAAAATTAAGAAATATTGATGGTTGAACATTTAAAGATTTTAGTTTGATGTTTTTTTTTTTGTTTTACATGACCCGACCCGACCCGAACCAAATTTTTTATTTATATATCTAGGCGGCCTAAAATTTATAAAAATATTCTGCAACCCCATGGAAAAATGCCTGGGTTCACAACTACTATAGATTTCTCACTCTCTCACTCCTGACTAACCAACCTCTCTCTCACTTGACTCTCAGAATATGTCTACTAAACCCTATTGCATAGATTTGTTTATATACCACAACCATGTAGACTGGGCTAAGCCCAACAATACATAACATAATCTCAGAACACATACACAAGACTCAAAACTCGGAATACATTCAAAAACTCGGACAAGACACAAAAAAACCCGGACCCAATATGTTCATGTTCTTCGGAACATGAAACTCGGAATGTTTTTCATTTAATTATATCAATTTGCATCTGCATTACTTATAATTTTAGAGCCCCGCTTGCGGTCTGCTCATATAATGTAATATATGTGTGGGCGCTCGGGGGGGCAAAAGCAAAAGTGCACTAATTTTTAACGTTATTTTACTAATTTCGTGAAAATAACGTTAAAAAGAGGGGATCGTTAATCAGGCATCATGTGGTGGCGTTGATAGCCGAAAGACAAGGGGGTACATGCACCAATTGGCGTTTGTCTCAATTGCTGAGTGTTATGTGCCTTATGTCCAAGGCTTGATGCAAAACCACAATCGAGCCGGGGGTCTCATTGGAAGCAGCCTCTCTATTCCTACGGGGTAGAGGTAAGGCTGTCTACATCCCACCCTCCTCAGACCCTACCTTAGCTTTGCTATAGGTGGGATATACTGAGTACGATGATGATGATGATGATGATGATTACTTATAATTTTACTCTTGGCTATATGTTGAGTGGCAATGCACCTTGATCTCACTGTAACTTTCGTTTACACTTTTCTTCTTTTACATAATAAAGAACTAAACTATAATATCATATATCTAATATCTAAGACGATGTCTTACAAAATCTGTATAACAAATTCATGAGATTACATGGTGCAAAGTAGAAGCTACCACACCATGGTTGGCCATGACATAAGAAACATGTAACTTAATATGTTATTTGCTTGATAGATATATAAGTTGCTGACTTTTGTTTTTGTTAGTTTAACATGCAAGTTTTGAAGGCAAATTACATAATGATAGCAGGTTAACTGTTTGTATGCACTTTTGAGCAATTTTGCATCAATCTGACTAATGAAAAACTCCAACAACATTTTAATCAGGTCTGCTCATCTAAGCATTCTTTTAAGTGTTTTGAGCATGCATAATAGCTTAATATGGGTGCTGGTAAAATATTTTTTTGCAGCATGTTTTCAAGACGGAACAAAAGGATATTCCAAGGGGGAGATCAAGTTAAAGCATGCGAGAACTTAAGTTGAAATTAGAAAACCTTCCCAAATAGTTGTTTCCTGCAATTTTTTTTATTTATAGAAGGGTCTACATATTTACACACCTTAATGCCTATTTCCACACCTTCCAAGACGCCTCGTATAGAGCTATACGAGCCGTATAGGGTTGCTTTTCCGACCAGCTTCTGCACCAAGTACAACGTCACATCAGTCACATCAGACGGGGAGTCTAGGCCTGTACGAGGGACGGATACGAGGGTACTAAGACGCCTCGTATAGGCCTATACGAGGCGTCTTAGTGACTGATTTGACTACATGACTGACATGTGACTTAAAGCTATACGGGTAGTCTAGAGCTATACGAGGCGTCTATGTCTCACATAAAGTGCAACATACAGTGCATTCTTTGTCCACCCGATCATTCAACATACACTGCATTCTCTCATTCTGCTTCTTGTATTTCTTCGAAAGAATTGTTGTTTGCATTTGTGTTCTTATCATCCCGAAGTGTTGAAATGTCATCATACTGGGACGGCAACTATGTCTTCGGGCAGTATTCTAGAGACATCTGGGTGCCCGAAAGCGTTTCGGTAACAGTTATTAGCTTAAATGTTTTAATTAGTTGTTGTTTTAGTTTATTATTTACTAATGATGATACGGTTGTTTATTTTGGAGGAGTCTTGCGTTCCCGATTCTAATGAGCAAGAGGAGGTTGTGTCTAGTATACAAGGAGAACAAAACAGACCGTTTCTAGATTTGAACAAACATCCCCCTGTTGATGAAACAGCCCCTGTAGATGACTCATACCATGCTGGTCAACCAAGTTATCCGACGCAACAAGGGTATCCGGATTATAGATACGGGTGTGAATATTCTTACGGAGGAGACGGTGGATACGGAGGAGACGGTGGATACGGTGGTCATCAGCAATTCATTTCCCCGGCCACTCCTTACGTTCATCAAAACAATCCGGACGTTGGAGGATATGGTGGATATGGTGGTTATGGTGGATATGGTAGATATGGTGGTGAGACACCTCCCATCCCGGACAGTCCGTACTTAAAAAAGCAGGTATTAATTACTATTTTTTTATTATTATTTAATTATTATTATTATTATTATTAATATTATTATTATTTATTATTATTAATATTATTATTATTTATTATTTATTATTATTATTATTTATTTATTATTATTATTTATTATTATTATTATTACTATTATTATTATTATTATTATTTATTATTATTATTATTATTATTATTTATTATTATTATTATTATTATTATTATTATTATTATTATTATTTATTATTATTGTCGATGTTACAGGTTTTCAACTCTTTAGATGAACTAAAGAATCGGATACAAGAAATAGCAAACGCGGATGGTTTCGTTATTGTCACCCGGCGATCAAAGAAAACCGGGGGAAGAACCGGGAGGGTATGACTTGAATGTGATCGTGGTGGTGAGCACCAGACTACAACAACACTTAGAAAAGCCGGAAGCAAAAAAACCGGTTGCCCGTTTTACCTGCTGGCTGTGCGAAACCACCCGTATGAAACCTGGGAGATAAAAGACGGAACGATTGAACATAACCACGAACTTTGTGAGGACCTGTCGGCCCACGCGTTTGTGCGAAGGTTTACTCCAAGCGAAATGAAACTGATCGAGCAGCTGACAGCTCAAAACATGGAGCCGCGCAAAATATTTCAAACGATAAGGAAGCAGGACCCCGACAGGTTTCATGTTCAGAAAGACGTTCAAAACGTTGTGGCGAAGATTAGAGCCGAACAAAGACAAGGATTGACTCCCATGCAGTCACTAGAAAGCATGCTGATAAACAACGACTTTATTTACGAGACACGGGAGGAACCCGAAACAGAGATCGTAACAGAGATCTTCTTTCTTCATCGGTACTCGAGAGACATGTGGCGTGCATTCCCCCACGTCATGCTGATCGATGCGATGTACAAGACAAACATATACAATATGCCATTTATCCAGATTGTTGGTGTGACGCCTACCAACAAATCGTTTATTATCGCGCATGCCGTTGTTAGTAAAGAACGGGGAGATAACTTTGTGTGGGTGCTTGAGAGGGTCAAGTCAATGTTGGATGAATGTATGGAGCCACGTGTGATTTTAACGGATAGAGACCTAGCCCTTATGGGCGCGTGTGCTAAAGTATTTCCAGACGCCTCCAGGCTTCTGTGCAGGTGGCACATACAACAGAATGTTATGAAGCACTGCAAGGGTGCCTTCACAGACGAAGACTGGGAGAAATTTTTGTCATTCTGGGGGACATTGATTGAGTCTCCATCCATACCCATCTACGAGTACCACTTGCGCAACATGCGAAAGCGACTTGTGGAGTGCAAACGTTCTAGTAAGTTTTTCTAATAACATACGACTCACCTATGCAAATTTTATTAAATTATTTTTACTTTTTAGGAGTCTTCAAGTACGTGTACGATAACTGGCTAAAAGACTATAAGGAGATGTTCGTCTTTGCGTGGACTGATAAGAGGCGCAACTTTGGTAATTGTACCACAAACAGAGTTGAGAGCCAACACGCCAACTTAAAGAGATACGTTGTAACACCTCGAAAATTCACGTCCTATAATAAGTTGACATGTGTCACATGTTTGAACGTGTGAAAGAATGTTATGAAAGGATTAAAGTTGACAATCATGGAAAGTATGTGAATATACGAGTTCTAAATGTCAACAGTGAATAAACATATTGTGCATTAACCCTACATGATGTTTATAACATCAAACGAATAAATCATGGATCATGCGAAGCTAAAAGTGAGAGATTACAAACTACAGGGGTTAAAGGTGTCAACATGTTTAAATTATACCTCTGAGTGACATTTTGACAAACCCGAAGCTTTGTAACCATTAATTATGCTCACTAGAATGCACGACATAAATTTCATAAAGTTTCGTTATCGTATGAGAAAGTTATGATCAAATTCGTGTGCGAGGGGTTAAAGCGTTAACGTTGAAAGTTATGACTTTTCGGGTTAACCGGAAGTGTCCAGGGACTTGGCAACGTGGGTACAAGTCCTAAGGCCCTTGTAGGTAAATAAGAAGGGGTCATGATGTGGGGTAAAATACACATATTTGTCCTATGTAGATTGTATAATTTATGTATAAGTTTTATTTGTTTTTATTTAGTTTTTAGTGTATATTATATTATTTTGTGTTTTGCCAGGTCCTGGTGTAAATGAAGCAAAAACAAGTAATATGGAAATGACTAGCCAGTTGGGCAGAGTGGAGTGCCAATGACCGAAGGAAATTCGCCGCTACTTTCTGGCCGCATAAAGTTTGAGCTGCTAAAATACCCGTCAAACAAAAGAAGCTGCTATATTTTTATTATGTATTGAAAAGAGAAAAAAATATAAAAAAAAGGGCCTCATGTTGGTAGTTCACGTAAATAATGAATGAATGTGGGCCTTTAAATCAATATCAATATTAAATATATTAGCCTATACATTAGCCTTGATGCACTCATATCAAATGGGATATCATATACGTGTATACGGACGTGAATTCCAAGCCACATTGGGCCAACAATTTATTAGTTGGAGAACTGTATAACACAAGCCCGGGGGACAAGTCGGTTGGAGGCGGCAGCTATTGACGAAAAATATATATATTTGACGGCTGGACATCATTCGAAGGGGGAGACGACTTGACACGAATTTTGGATTTCTTTTGCAACATTGGAGGCTGTTTGAAGGTTCGGAAGCATTAGGGAAGTCAAGGAATCGTCAAGAAACATTCGGGAGCACACGGGATCGAAGATTACGGGTTTTATCATCTTGTTCATTCGTTTCTCGTTTGTTTTTGATTGTTTAATGATGAATTCAGTTTATACATTGATTGCTATGTTTTTAGACATGATTATCGGCTAGATTTCTGTTACTACCTAGACATGGTTGAATGATTGCTTAGGTTTTGATTATTTTTGGATTTATGAATGCTATGGATTGTTTATAAATTGTAAACGGTTTGTTCTATCAGTTAGATGTGTTTGCGTGCTTGATGTTGTTTTATTATTGATTATTGCTTCGCTTGAATCTTGGTGACGGTCTTTATCACGGAATAGAATCGGGCTAGGGTTTTAGGTTTTGGTGAGTGTCTATATCACATAATAAATCTCTAATCCTTTAGGGTGAAAATTGCACAAGTAACCTTAGAAGTAATAGTTGGTAATTTAATAAAATCAAGTGTTCTACTAATCGTCAATAGCTGTAAGGTGCGAGATTATTGCTAGGTCTAAGTGATTAAACCGCAAGGTGGGTCCTTCTTAGGAAATTAACCTTTTGGCTGCTGTCTAGCAAGTCTAGCTGAGAAAACAAACCTATCCTAGGTTTAGGTCTCGTAAGGGAGTGAGCCTTGTAGGATACTTTTATAGATCCATTAGATGTCTTGTAAAGGAGTCTAATAACCGGTAATTTAACAACCTTTAGGGGATCTTAGCGTGCTCTTGAGAAGGATTAAGGGTCCTTAGATTTCCCGAGAGGTGAAAATTTTAAGATCCCGGTTCCATAGCAGATAACTTCCAATTATAATCATAACTAAAGCAATCAGGATTCCTGTCTAGGTAGTTCTTTCATCATCCTTGAGTTCAGTCGTCGTCCGAGTTCGTGTTAGTTCCTTAGTTAATCTAGTTAGTCGTTATTTGCATTCTTAGGATTTTTAGAACCCCCCCCCCCACCAATAAACATTTAGTTAAGTCGTGTCAGTTTGTGTCTTGATAGAGTCGTTAGCGTAATCAGTAGAGTCTCTTGGGTTCGATACTCGGACTTCCTTAGGCTATACTACATTGATCGGTACACTTGCCAGTTGTGTGGTTTAGGGTTTAGTGAGTCTTAGTTTTATAAATTTAAAACTTAGAGAGTCTAGTTTAGGGTTTAATTTAGTTGTTTTTGTTAAACCACTTTTGAGCACATCAGGTCAAATTGCAAGTAATTAGCTTAATTGACCTTTCGGAAGGGCCAAGAGGTGAGATGCAACATCTTGAAAATGTTTTTGTCTGATCAGAGAGCCCAAGCGGGCCGCGTAAAGTCCATCAACACCTTTACGCGGGCCGTGTTAACCGCCCAGTATCAGAAAGTGCAGACAGCCTCCTGCATTCGCGTTTAACCGACCTTTAAACAGATATTTCTCATCTTGGACGACCCCTAGGCACCCCCTAAGCACTAGGGACACTTGTTAGTGATTTGTGGTCAGTGTTAGACTTGTGTGTCAACTAGTTATGGTGATTTGATCACTATATAAAGCCATGAGTTGCAACCAAGTTTCATCACACCTTCATCTGCATTTCCTGATCATTTCTGGAGCACAAGTCTTCTCTCAAGTGATCACTAATCAAGCTTAGGACTTCAGTAAGTTGCTAATCCTTTCTAAATTAAGTTTTAACTTAGTTATAGCTTAAAAGTCAAACCGTCGTAATTAACGGTTGACTTTAAGATTAATCACTAATGGTCCAGTGATTAGTCGAATAAAAAGTAGTTATAAGTTGGTAATTATGTGGGTAATAAACCCTTAAAAGGGTTCCCCCTGATTCCCACTCTAACTAGGTCAAATGTCGGGTCAAACGTGTTAATAAAAAAGTCAACAGAATGTTTAAATTACAAATTATGCATGATTAGCAATGTAGAACACATATAACCTGTTTGATCATTAATATAACTTGGTAATGAGTGTAAGAACATGTCTAAACATGTTCAACCCGACAACTTCCTGTTTAGACCCGGTTCGGAACCGAAAGTCGCATAGTTTGACTTATACTTTGACTTTCAGTTCTGACCCGTTATGGTATGTTTTAGAAATACCTTAGAGCTTCATTTGGACCAGGTTACATGCTAGTATAACCCTCTGTGATTATACACCTCGGATCATTAGTTATCCAATTATTATGCATGATTCCGTTAATTGCTCATATGTTGACCATTATGCCATTTTCACCTTAAAACGTGATTTTTGGAAATATAAAAGAGTAGAAACTTTAATTACTGATATTTAAACTTGTAGGCAAAGTTTGACATCAGTTTGAGGTGTAGGTTAAGAGTTATGCTCGTTAGCGTAAAATGAAAGCTTTATGTTAAGAAAACGGCGTAATTAGCGTATAGACTAGTTAAGCCTACTTTTTATTATCAAAATCTTTACCCACTGATGTAATATATTATTTTGGGATTTTTGAAGATTTTTATTTGATTTTAGGCTGAGCATAACTTATAGTCGTAGGCTTAATCCGGTAATTGTCGGTTTCATAGTAACAGAATTCGCTAGAAAAGTGGCGAATTTCGTATTGGTACGTTTCGTACCATACGGAATTCTTTTTCGTAGAATACGGATCGAATTCGCGAATTCGCTCAATACGTATTCGGGTTTGATAATTGATACGGCGCCAATAATACGTAGGGCTTGTGAAAGAGCGGGAAAGTTAGAGATACCGTATCGACGTTACCATAATCTCTAACCAATTTACCAAAATTCCAGAAATCCCCAATCATGTATATATGAAATTAGTAATTTTTTTTTTAATTTCAGTTTACCGAACCGGTCGGAGTGGTACACCGTACCGAATCGTACCAAAATGAACCTACCCCCTCCGAACCAAATTCGTCCCAACTAGCGAATTGCGAACCCGAACCGCGTACCCGAACTGGAGCGAACCGCGAATTAGGTGACTGTGGTCGGTTTTGCCCTTACGGGCTATAAAATGAGTTTTACATATCTAAACGACTCCAAACCTTTTGCTACTGATTACATATGCTAAATAAATTATTTTAAGCCTCCTGGAAATATAAAAATATCAGATTTAAGTATTGAACCCGAAAATGGCTTTAAATCGCCTTATTAAGCGTTTTTAGCGCATAGTATGTACTAAGACTATTTTTAAACATACAAGGGTGATACCTACTAATATTTGAGGCAAATTATAATATTTTGACAGTAAGCAAAAATTGTTTAACTCAGACTTCAGTTTTGAGCTTTACGGCTTATGTGAAATTACCAAAATGCCCCTACGGTGCATAGTTTGGTTATAATTGATAAATTTCACATATCTACAATACCTTACTGTTATAAATCAGTAAACTAAGTATTTTGGCTGATTATATCAGACCTGTAACTCAGGTTAATACTTAAACTCTTTTATAACCTTTTAAATGACCAAACTACCGCTACGGGGCATAGTTTGTGTTTAAATTCAATTCGGGCATAACAAATGATATCTTACTGATGTCACAACATATATGGAGCATATTAACTTAGGAAACCTGTAAATGGCTCTCATTATTACCCGTTACGCTTATTACGCGTTCGGTTCGGTTTATGTAACTAGTTTACATAAATTAGCCGAAACGGGTCAAACCTTATCGGTTTTATCTCAAAATTCAGAATGTGTATAATATACCCATATTAAGCAAGTATTCAAACTTGTCGGTTCTAAATCACATTCTATCCGGTCTTCGCTTAATCGTGCGTACGAACCGTATCTTTAAACTAGCCGGTCTAAGCGTAAGCTTAACTAAAGACCCGTTAGGATTCTAATAGGTTATTATAAACCATCGTTCCAGATTAGGAGTACCAGTAAAAGCTACGTGCATTTTTCTTATTGTGATTATTACATTGCTCAGGTAAATACTTTTAACTTATTTTCCCTATACGGGCTTGGGTTACGGTATATAGAATACCGCTTGATCGGGCATCAAATCTTCCATCGTTGGGTGGTTAATTGAATAATTTGATCGGCTCGTTTAAACAGTCTTGTTACTTAAAGCCTTTGGGGGGTTAATGACCATGTCCCGGATATCCTTGGCATCATTTTACGAAATGGCCACGACTTAAGCGCGGGGTGTAGGCGTACACCCGTCAGTGCACAAAAGAATAATGTGGTGTGTCTATTGATCTTTAACCCGGACAAGATCCGGGCGGCTGAACGCACAAGGAACATGTAATTCGTTCACAAGATTATATATTTAAATAATTCTCCCAAGTTAAATAAAATGTTTATGCCATGTGCATCCAAACCAATTTTCAATCATTTTCTAAAATGAGTCAGTTGATTGTATTTACCAGTGTAAACTGACGTATTTTCCCAAAAAGATTAAATGCAGGTACTAAGCGTAATTGGCTAGGATTTCTCCTTAGCATCACTAGAAGTCTCGCAAGCTTAAGATGCCTAAAGTCTGTTGAACTATTGTCTCCATTTTGTTTCTGATCCGTCTGTGGATAAACTTCCGAATATTGTGACATTTGATATTACAATATTAAATTCGGTTGATATATATCTTTTTAAATTGCTTCCGCTGTGCATATTAAATATTGTGTTGTTTGACTATTATGTTGCCAACCACGTCACGATACTCCCCTACCGGGCCCACCGGTGACACGTGGAAATCGGGGTGTGACATACGTCCTAGATAGGAGCTCACTGGACTGTGTAGTTGGTTGTGTCCAGGATATAGTTGAGACACAGTTCGGTGAAATAAGGAAGACTTTTCGAGAAAGCATCGAAAAAACAATGAACCACCACAAACACCCGATGTTTCAACACCTACTTGGAAAAGTATCCCATACAGCCCTTGACTTGTTGCGTGGAGAGGCAATTAGGAAGCTAGATGTCTTGGAGCGCTTTCATTCATCATGTGGTTGCCAAATGTGGCACAGCTGTGGGTTGCCCTGTGCTTGTAGGATAGAAAAGTACATGCGTGAAGGTAATAATTGTTAAACGTACAACACTTGTGTGATATATTTCCGTTAATCATGTTACTTAAACAATGTTGTTTTTAACCTTGCAGAGCGTCCGATTCAACTCGAAGACATAGACGTCTTCTGGCGGAAACTTAACTTCCAAAGTTGTAAATTGATAGACGATGACGTGGACGTGGTCGAAGAGCTAAATATTGTTAGACAACAATTAGAGTCGCACCCCCCAGCTCAGCAAAAAAGCCTGATGTCAAAGATTAAAGCGGTGTTGACTCCAAAGAAATCTACCAAGAAACCACCGGTTGTCTAACAAAATACTCGTGGCCGACCAACAACAAAGCAGGTACAACAAAGGTTGGATGAGGCCTCTTGTATAGATGAAGAATTGAGGAGAAGCTCCTCCGGTGATGCAAACACGTGCTTTGAAGGTTCCCGACAAAGTAAGTACGATAAACCTCGCCACAATTCGTACGTTCCGTCACAGGCCTCTCAACAGTCGGTTATAAGGTCCCAAAAACCCAAAGCGAGCCTAAGCCGTTCAAAGAGTTCTAAGAAGAAAGAGACACGAGATGCTCACGGTTTTCCTTTAATCATTGGGGACGAGTACGTGGGAATCATCAAACAGTTTAAGTATGCCATTCCGCCAGTGTTCCATCCGTACGTCTCGTGTATACGAGATGTAATGCCGAACGGTCATTGTGGGTTTCAGTCTGTGGCTGTGGGCTTAGGTATGGATCAGAGTTCATGGGGGCTCATTCGAAGGGACCTTGTCCAAGAAATGGATCAGAACGAATCGATATGGTTCCCAATATTTGAAGCATGGGATGAAGGTTATTTTTTACACGCATCGTCAGGGCCTAATTTGGGATTCAGTGTCCGGTTGTGGGGAGGATCACTGGATGGACTTCCCCTTAGCAGGACTTCTTATTGTACAAACGTACGGTATCGGGGTGCACCTGTTAACGACAACCATGGGTGCGAGTTCCACTTTCTTCCCGATACTAAGTCCTCCGGCTAATCAACAACCATTATTCATAATGCTTACACATGTTAACGAGAACCACTTCATACATGTTAAGCTGGAAGGGGATTATCCAATGCCACCAGCACACAGGCTATAGTTGACCCACCGAAGACCCCATACGGAACAATGGGAAGATATGTACTTGCCACGTCTAGAATGGTATACATCGATAATGAATCCTCCGCCAAGATCAAACCCCAGTCTTAATTACATCGACAGTGATACGGAAGAATGATTTCTGTAATTAATAGTATTTTTTTGTAATTAATAGTATTTTTTTGTATTAATTCCTATAATTTTCTACAATTTCTATAATTTTTTTTATAATTTCTATCATTTTTCTATAATTAGAATTGATTAAAACAGGTTAATAACATTTTTATAAAAATTTATATAATTTTTTTATAATTAGAATTGATTAAAACAGTTTAATAACATTTTTATAAAAAATTTACAAATATACGCCTCGTATAGATCTAGACGTGTCGTATATGATTGGTCAAAAGATCATTTTGCCCCTGATATGCACCCAATCTAGGCATAAATCAGGGGCTAAAAGGTCACTTTACCAAAACTAGACGCCTCGTATAGATCTAGATTGGTCGTCTGTTAGAGAGGGTTTTTGAAAATTTGAATTTTGAAAATTTGAATATCAAAATTTGAATTTATTAAAAAAGGACGCATCATATAGACCTGTACGGGTAGTCTATAGGGGCGGCAACATTTCTTTTTTTTTTAAATTTGAATTTTGAAAATATTTTATTTTAATTACTAATATACCCCTGAAAGTCCCCAATATAGGCCATAAACAGGGGCATAAAGGTAATTTAAACAAAAAGACGACGCGTATAGATCTATACGACCAATACATGGTGGGCGGCAACTGTTTCACTTTTTATTTTTTAATTATTAAAAAAAAGTTTATTAAATTACCATTTTACCTCTGTAAAGCCCTCCGTATAGGCCTTAGTCAAAGGTAAAATGGTAATTAACCATTCCAGAAATATCTTTCTGGGTTGGTTAATTACCATTTTGCCCCTGATTAAAGCCTATACTGGGGGCTATACAGGGGGCTATACAGGGGCAAAATGGTCATTTAATATAAAGCTCAGACGACGCGTATAGGTCTATACGAGACGTCTATGCCTCATATAAGGGTGGGGGGCCTAGACGACCTTGGTTATCACCCCAAACAAAAAAACACACATATATACGGAGCACACACCTGTATACGCCTCGGATTCGTATTTGGACCGTATTTTCGAAGATTTGAAGCATCACTGGTACGTATTTCATCCCGTAGTTTAGTATTTTTGCCTCGTTTTTGCCTTTAGACCGTAGGTTTGCCCTGAAATTTGGTTTTTGTTGGGTTTGGGGGTTTGAATCTGAGGTTGAAGATAAAGCCGTAGAACAGGACGCCCAGTATAGCCCTATACGAGGGCTATACGAGGCTCTGAAACTTTTTTTTTTGTTATTAATGTTATTATTATTGTTATTATTATTGTTTTTATTATTATTATTATTATTATTATTATTATTATTATTGTTGTTGTTAATATTATTATTATTATTATTGTTAATATTATTATTAATATTATTTATTATTATTATTGTTATTATTAATTATTATTATTATTTTTATTATTATTATTATTATTATTATTATTATTATTAATATTATGTATTATTATTATTAGTATTATTATTGTTATTATTATTATTGTTATTATTATTTATTTATTTATTTATTATTGTTTTTATACGTATACGGTATTTATTTGCAGATTGATTATGGAGGACGATCTGATTCAGGGCGATGACATTCAGGTAGAGCTTGATGGGGCACCGCCGGGGGGTCAGCCGGTTCAGCAGGGTTCACGACGGAGACGGCGGCCGCCTCTGGATACGCTGCAGGGTCACCCGTATCTAGAGTTTTCCGACGGCACCGATGCCGCCCGTCATTGCCAGAAGCTTAGGAGGATGCACATTGGATCGCATCCAGCGATCGACTGGGATGCGATAGATGGGATTGCTGAGACGGCTAGAGTGCGTCGGTTTATACCTGTCGATTCGCCGTGGCATCGTCTTTTTGATTTGGCGCACACACCGACCTACAGGGAGCTGCTGGTCGAGTTCCTTTCGTCATTCACATTTCACGCTCCTGGGGACCCAGTGCCGCTTCCGCACCCAGATGCTCCCCCTCCGCCTGAGGTTTCTTTCAGGCTCGCTGGCGTTTTGCGTTCGATGACGCTAGCAGAGTTTGCGATGCATTGTGGTTTATACATGCAGGGGGAGATCGAGACTGAGGTTTACACAGCGGGGCTAGTGGTGGTTGACAAACCCACTCTTGTAGGGTTTTGGCAGGTGATTGCGGGGGAAAATCATTGGGAGCACGACAAGTCGAAGGGGAGGGTGTCGTTTATTAGGGACCCACTGTACAGGTACGTACGTTTATTACGGCAATTATTGTGATTATGTGCATTGTTTATTAATCTCTGTTTCTGTATTTCGCTAACACTATCTGCAGGTATCTGCACCATTTGCTCGCTACTTCTATTTCAGCGCACGGCTACAGCCGTGAGTGGTGTACGGCCACAAATCTTTTTTTCTTTTATTGTTTGTTGTATAGGAGGCCGTGCACACTAGCACACGGTCTTGCCCAGTACTACGCCTCCGCCCATCACCGGCAGGAGCGCGGATTTTTGTATGGCAGGGCGTACGTGACCGTCATTGCCCGTTCATTGGGCTTTGTACTTCACCAGGACCCACATGTACGGACGCCGCCAGTCATGCCGACGCGGATGGGTTTTAAGTCGCTGTGGTGGATGAAGGTAATCAAGAGGTTCCCCGTTGGCCCGCGGTTTAAAAACCGCGAGGGGGGCATATGGACAGAGGAGCCCCTACCAGAGAAGTTCGAGCCCGTTTATCCTCCTGCAGATCCTGCTGATGCAGTGCCCGTGGAGGACCCTCCGGAGGATGTAGACGGTGCAGTGGTGCCACAGCCACCGCCACCTCCTGGGGCGCCTCAGTTTCCACGTCACGTTATTCCAGGTCATGCCCCAGGAGCTGCGCTACATCTGGATGTACGAGCCGAGCTTGACAGGCTCAACGATTTGGTAGGTTGGCTGGTACGGGCCGAGCAGGATAGACGAGAGAGAGAGAGGGATTACCCCCGATACCGCTTCCACCGGCTCGAGCACCACATCAGCAGCAGCAGCCAGATCCAGATTCGGATTCGGATTTGGATGCATAGACCTGTTGTTGTTTTATTTTTATTATGGATGTACAAACTTATCTTATATATTTTTGTTATGGATGTACAAAGTTATCTTATATATGTCATATTTATGTTTGTTTTCAGTTATTCGGTTACTTAATGATTGTTGTCTTAAATTGAGAAAATACGGAAACAAAATATGTTTTGAATATAATACGAAAACAATATATCCCCTGAATATAATACGGAAACAATATTTGAATGAGATAAAATTTTAATCGGAAGAATAATATTTAAAAAGTAAAATGTTAAAAACATTATAATATTTAATCGATATAATATATTTAAAGAGCCGATTTTTAAAATAGTTGATTTTTAAAAAACAAAAACTTTTTTATAGTGTAAAAAACAAATAAAACAAAAAATTTTTTAAAACCAAAAAAATTTTCAACCAAAAAACACATCTTCAAAAACTATCCAAAAAACCATACCAAAACCCACCAAAACACCCCTTATTTCAGCAAAAAAAAAAAAAAAAAAAAACCCAAGACTTAGACGCCTCGTATAGGGCTGTACCCTTCGTATAGGGTTCCTTAAACTTTGTGTCTGACACCCTTTGAGACCCCCTTGAATTCAGTGCTTAGACGCCTCGTATAGCCCTATACGAGGCGTCTAGGGCACAAAAAGTGTGAAAATAGGCGCAGAGGGTGTCCAAATAGATTGAGCCTTATAGAAAGACCATTTATTATATGTAAAGAAATGTGAAAATGTATGTTTAAACTTATCTTGTGAAAATGTATGTGTAAACTTATTTTTAGTTCATTTTACCACATAATGACATGAAATGGAAAAAAAGTTTTGATTGTTTATTTATTGTTAATTGTCTGCCATGGGCGATCTATTAGACTGATCTGAGCCAAATGGCCTGGTTGGGTAACAAATCACAAAACATAAGTTTTTATACGGATCTTAATTGTGTCAGGGTGATCATTTGAACATGTAAAGCATTTAATTGGATAGGGTCAAATTGGACATTTTTATACAGGTCGGTATGCGTTTTTATTACAGTTGTGATTTATATAAATTAGATAGATTGCCCCGCCCTCGAAGTTCGCGGGTGATAGCCTAGTAAGATTATATATATGGAGACGTACCCACACAACACGTCTTTCGTAATTCAATACAATCCCTCCAAAAATCCAAATCTAAAATGGTTTGGTTATTGGGTTAATTTTTATGTCCTTGAAAACCCGATAAACCCAATACGCGATCAAAACATCCGATGATCCGAAGGACACCTCTAATTGTAACAAGTAATACAAATTCTATCCGTTATTGACATAACAATTCTCTAGAGCATGGATGGTTTTGGTTCAAATGTGCCCGATATATACATGTTCGCATCTTTACATTAGACCATTAATCATGTATGTATATCATAAAGTAAATCAAGTAAAGGAATACAAGCGAATACCACACAAGCTATCAAATGATAACATGATGTTGTGCCCAATAATAATCAACATGAGTATTGTTTATATGTTCATGGCTGTGCCAAATTTTGATGATTAATACAAATGATATAAGATAGAGATTACTATTTGCTTCTACTTAATTTTTTTATTATCAACACCCCGCCTCAACGCACACGTAGCATTGACTCGTTTCTTAAAGTAGAAAACATAACATGTTGATTCTCAGATTTTTTTGTAGTTTTAATTACGAGATAATTAGTTACATATTAGTTAAACTTGTCTAGAAAGGATTTCTAGCGATATGTCAAGTCAAGATTCATAAATAACGCCTTAGCTTTTGTTTAATAAAAATAAAATAGATTGATCGTTACATTATTTATAATACTGAATGTGAGTGAGCATTTAGTCTAAATTAAAAAAATTATGAACATAATGCTTGATGAAAATATAGCATGTTATGAGTTGAATGAACACGAAGCATACCAATCTACCCCTATATAACATTTTCCAAGACAAAACAAATATATGCACATCGATGTTGCACTTGAAAGATGCACATTATCATAGTAGACTGTAATCAAGTAAAGTAGTGGATGGTGAAGCTTAACTGGCTAGCAGTTTAAGAATCCAACAGGTCTTCATTGTTACATTAGCATAATGTGATATAGAACTTCATTCGCTTGAGAAATAATAGGTTGGAATTTTGAAGACCAAGATAACCCCCTAGGACATGAGGCTGTCAATGCTTAAACAATCCCCTAAAACAAAATCAAATAATTTTATAAGTTGGTTGGCTGAAAAACGAAATATCCGGTGGACTAAAAGAGTGATATGCATTTATAATACCTGTTACTCCCTTTCATTTGAGTCCTTAACTTGAAAAAGGACTTGAATAGGGGCCAAGAAACTTTCTTTTTATGAAGAATCATCCTCCTCCTCCTATTCGAAGCTTTCACCTATACGTATACAATTTAGTCATAAAAATGTTTTAGTCATCTAAAATGCATTAAAATGGATCTAACATAGTTAGTATTATGTTACAACTTAAAACCATAATTCCCTTGCATCTTCATCACCATCACTCTCACCCATAGCCGATGATGATGCTCACCGCCGTTCAACCACCATCGGCCACCGGCCCACCACCCCAAACCAACCGCTAACAACCCTCATGCACCCGGTTCGAAACAAAAACCAACAAATCGAGAACGGTAGGTAACCTACCAAACAATATTGCTAGACTGGCTGTTCTTGATTCCAAGTTGAATCAACTAAATGAACACTATCGCAACCACCTCTCAACCAGATTCCTGATTTCGCCTTCCCATTGAGCCAATTCACGATTTAGGAGCAACACCACCATCGCCTTTGAACTGAACCCAAACACATCATCGATTACCGATGACTTAGTTTGAAAGGCTGTGAGATTGGTGGTGTCGCCGAACCAGTTAGATAGAGAGATAAGAGCAGTGTTTTAGAAAGTGAGTAAATTAAGTATTTGTTTTTTACCTTCAAAAAATATATAAACGTATTTGTCTTTTATACTTTAATAATTTCAAATAATTTAGATAAATGGTCACCCAACTAACTAAATATCTTAATAAATTAGACAATTAGGAAATGACTTTTATACCCTTGAACTTCTAGTTTTAAAATCTTAAACAAAAATAGCAAAGATACCTCAGTTTTCTTTTCAGTTGATTCAACTAATTCAGATACTCTTTGTTCCAACTGATTTAATATTTTCTTAATCTCCACTTGCATCCGTATCAAATCAGAAAGCTCCTTTGACACTACTCCATTCTGTGTATTAAAAATATATATTACAATTCAACTTACCAAACCATAGGATGAGAAACTGATGTAAAAGAATTAAGTCACCTGTTGCTGCAACCCAATCCATGTTTCTTTAGCAGCTTCTAGTAGCCTTTTTTCAGCTCTTGTCAGTTGCAAGAGGATGAGTTTTCCTTCTGAAAAGGTGATAATAGGTGTTCCATGCTAAAAAAGAAGAAACTTCAATAAAAGATAAGACAAAAGCAGATCCTTAAAATATAATTCCTTACTTTATTGTTTATACCTTCTTAATCTTAGCAAACTACGTCGTTCGCTGAATCATAAGTTATATAGAACAATCGACACAAACCTAAATAAAAAAAATCAAAACGAAATCACTATAATCACTTGAAATTACACAACAACAATCGAAATCTGTACCACGTCGTTCGCTGAATCATTAGAAAAACGAACAGATCAAAATCATTAAGTTAACTAGAACATTACCTTTTGATGTAATCTGTAAGAAATCGAATAGAAGCAGAGAGTGTATTCTAAAGAGCGATTGTAGAGAGATAGAGAGAGAGAGAGAGAAAGAGAGAGGCAAAAACGGTTATAGAATGTTCCTGCGTTTTCACTTTTCAATACGGAGGAAAGGGCAAGATGGTTTCCTGTTTTTGGATGCGAGGGTGCGAAGTCAAAAAACAAATGTGCCAAGTTAAACCAAACATGTTTCTTGACGGTTCATTGATCGACAAATGCCACCGAGCAAATATGTAAATCATGCCCGAGCTAGGCTCGTTTAACTTACAACGCACTTTGTTACAAGCTTTATTTAAGACGAGATAGTTTTTCATGCTCAAGCTCCTAGGAACGTGACATAAAACGATTAAGTGGTTTGTGAATAAACAAAAATTGTTTCCTTCGATTTGGAGGAAATGAACCATAAAAATGTTTAGGTCATGTGTAGGGGATTATACGACATGTGACAAATATGTAAGAAAATGGGATTATAAGGGGTTATATAGCTTCTGTGTGTAGTGGGGGTTATAATGTATATATAAGTGAGTGTGTGATAGAACATCTTCCTGTGTAGCGCTGTTATGCCCATCACGCCCACCAATTTCAACAACCCATAGCATCCAGGGGCCGGTGTGCCCTGGCACTATGGGGCGTTTTAGATGATTATCGCGACACATCGCATCCCATTACGGAAGTTCTTATGCTCAAAATCTTCATCATTGAAAGAATATGTGAGTTGTCAAAAACAATGAAAACCTGGTAAAACCCTTGTGATAGATTTGAAGATTTAGAGGAAGTTGAAAGAATGGTGGTGGTGGTGTGGGGTAATTTAGGCTAGAGGGTATGGGGTTCGTCCCCACCCCCGTCGAGGACCGGCGACACCGGCACACCATCCCCCCCGGTCCCATCCTCACAGGCGAGTTGTTGACGTTAGCGACGATCAAATGTGACTGTTAAAATAAAAAAAAAATTAAATTCCATTTCTTACCCATCAATTTTTATAATCCAATTGTTGTCTGTGTTAGGGAATCGAGAGATGGAGTGTGAGTGTTTCAGAAGTTTATGTGTTTGAGTTGTGAAGGATTTGAGGGTTTTCAAGAAAAAGGAGTGAAGGAGATGAAGTTCTGATGTTTGATTTTTGTAGGAATGTTCTGTGTGTTTTGAGAAATGAAAGGAGTGTTTGGATGATATGAAAACTCACAAGAGAATTTGGGGAAATGTATGGGAAAACGGCTGATCAAGAATGATGTCTAAGGTTTTTGACTACACTTTTATAGGTAGGGTTAAATGTTGGTTTAAGTGGGCTTTGGGCTTGGGCCCAAGGCCCACAAGCCCAATCTCGTGTTTTAAGTGGCCCGCTCGTATCTTTAGAGTCCGTTAACGCACCCGATTGTCGTAAAAATGTAATAAATAAATTTTTAGGGTCAAATTATGAAAAATTAGCGTCGGTAAACATTCGTGCTCTTGTTCGTCGTTTACGGTAAAAATTGCGTAAATTGCATCATTTGTCGTTTTAAACCGTTTTTCGATCCGGTTTCGACTATGGATATAAAATTTTAATCACGAAGCTAAGACATATCGTAAAAATTTAATATTTATGTTTTTTTTTTAAGTTTATTTTTTTTGAAGTTTATGTTTTTTTGAAGTTTATGTAATGTTTTTTAATATTAATGAAAATATTTTGTTAGTTTATTTGTTAAATGTTAAAAAAAAAGTAGAAGATTAAAAAAATAAAAAACATAAAAGTGGTGGGGTAGGATCATATAGGACCATCCTCCATACCCTCTACTTTTGTGGGATGGACCATCATTGGGAGGACTATGATGTGGCGCCTACGTAGCGGATCATACTCCCTTGGAGGACCATCACCATACCCTCTAGCCTTAGGGCACACGGGGTGGTCCGTTATACCACCCCGATCACGCGTTATTTTATAACGCTACACCGCCGCCGCCACTTGTTTAACGCGTTATTTTTTAAACGCGTGGAATGTTTAACGCGTTGAGTTTTGAAAGAATTTGAACGTTGGGCCGGGATTTGAACGTTGGGCCGGGATATGACCGTTAAACAACGGTTAAGTTTATAAAAAAAAACCTTTAAACCTATATATATATCCATTTTAAACCATTTTTTACACACATAAAAAACATAAACCCATTTCTCACAATTTTTATATCTTTCTCAAATGGAATTCCCTACAGACTCGACGTTTCCGATGTCTAGCGATAGTGATACCGAGTCGTCTTCCGACAACGAGACGCTAAAATATTTTGTGTCGGTGTATAACGAGCTTGATGCCGAGTCGTCCCGCCCAAAGAAGAAGATGGTCGACCGTGATTGTATACGTGCCAACGAAGTTTTGATGAACGATTATGTCACACCCCCAAATTCCACCTGCGGAGTACCGTCCGCTTGAGGGCGTGACCGACCAGGATCCAGCCACCAATTATACTAAGCATTGGTTAATAGTAAGGTAATTGCTATCTAAAGTAGTTAGCAACGTCGTGGTTTAAGTTCGATAGTAAGTTTAAACAAAACAGCGGAAGCATAAACCAAATAGTTTTAAAAGATAGTTCATGGTTCAAGATAAGTAAAACCCAACACACGGGTTTTGACGAACACTACACATCCCCAAGCAGCAGCTCCTCAGTCACTGGTTACCTGCAAAGCATGCAGTAAGGTGTCAACAATAATGCTGAGTGAGTTCACTAGTTGTCCAGTTTTAATTACCAAAAACTTGTTTCACCAGTTAATTTATCCGTTTATACATGCCATGGGGAGCTACCCCAAAAGTTAGCGACTAAACTGTGTTTCCAATACCGAACACTAGGTGACCGTTGCGTATCCGCAGAGTGCCCCGATGTCAATGTTCTATCATCATTGACGGATGCCTGAGTACATTAGTTCACGACCGATCCCATACCTTGGCACGGTGTGAGGTTGGTAAGACCTAAATAGCGCTATCAACTAATAACCCGTTCGCCTGGCCCCGGCGACTAATCGGTATTATGTAGTAGGGACTTTAAGTGATAGAGTTTCGTTTAGTGCCGTTTGTTGCAATCCGTATAAACAGTAATTAACTAAAAGGTTCCCAATAACAAGGGAAGAAAAGTAAGTTGTATCCCTCATAAGGGGATAGTGTTGTTTTTAGTTCCGTTTCCCAAACCACCGGGAATACATGCTTTAGGTTGTGAACTCACCTTGGGTTGCTCGGTAGATTAAATACCCGGTCAATCACGTTGGTCACCACGTCCTAGCATGGTTACCAGATATAGGTCAAGTTGGGGTACAAGTAATCACGTATAGCAAACACGTATAGACACACTTAATCATGCATGCATTCAAACAGTAACAGATATACATGCAGATAGTCCAACAAGCTTTTGGCCCAATAACACTTAGGCAGCCCAGCCGAGACAAGGGCGGTTTCGACTCGAGAATGCACGGTTTCGAGTCGCAACCAAGGGTTCCGACTCGCAACTTCGGTTTTGGTTCATCACGCTTTGGTTTCGAGTCGCAACCAGGGATTTCGACTCGCAACCTCGGTTTCGGTTCATCATGTGCTGCTTGCGAGTCGCAATCGGGAGATCTCGACGAATCACGTTTTGGTCTCGAGTCGCAACCAGGGTTTCCGACTCGCAACCAGGGTTTCCGACTCGCAACCACTGTTACGTGCACCTGAATCCTTCTAGAACCTGTCCTATGTACTAGCCAATAGCATTTTGATTTCATGAAATTTTGTACTATCCAATGAGAAATCACAAACATGTTTTATTGTCTAAATCATAACATAATCAGATCAAAACAAGCATTTTGAATATTCACATCACCTTCAAACTTGTTCTTCATATGTTCATATTACTCATATACATCGGTTCATGCATTCCTAGATTCAAAAATACATCTATAACTTATATCATGAGATTTTATGAACAAGAATCATGAGACACTATCATTAAACCCAATATTGCCCTATTTTAACATCATAAATCGGATGGTAATCATCATCATCAACATTCATCATTCAAATACAATATCACATTTTCATTAACACTCTTAACACATGAATCATCATTATTAGTAACATTTCTAGCTAAGAACATGGTAAGCACTTATCATCAACTCCCAGCCGTAACATATTATCAAACAATCACTTTCATCATCAAACATTCTAAGCACAAAGGTTCATCTTTCATTCATCATTTAACCAATCAAGCAAAACAACTAAAACATATGTATACTAACCGGTTAGAAGTAGGAGTACAAGAAATTGATAAACCAAGCTCCAAGTGTTGATCTCTAGCTAGAAATCCGAGAGCCTTGATGTTTCGGTTGGATCCGAGAGAGGGGAGAGGGTGAGGAGGTGATCTTGGTTTGCTAGGGTTTTAGGGTTTTAGTGAGAGGTAGAGAGTGTGAGAGTTGTGAGGGTGAAATGAATGAGAGTGTAAAGGAGAGTGTGGTGAGGGTTTTGGGTTTTTATACCCGTTTCAAGGCCGGCACCTTTGGTTCCGAGTGGCATGGCCCAACCGGCCCAAATGTTCATTGTTCACTCGAGACCGGGTGGTCTCGAGTTGGGCTTCGTGGTCTCGGCTCACTTCTACTCTAATATATATTTATACATACATACATACATATATATAATATACATACATATATATAATATACATACATATATATAATATTCATCACACTTAGCACAAGGATCACATAAAATCATCGAGATAACACGCACTATCATTTAATAACGTATATACACATAATGCTAATACAAGATATTTGCTCGGGAAAACCTAGAGTGTCACATTATCCCCAAGTTTTAGGAACTTTCGTCCCGAAAGTTAAGGCAGTCACTGTCAAGCTAGTGTAAGTGAGAACGTTTCAACGGGGTGTCACATCATCCCCCCGTTAATTTGGAATTTCGTCCCGAAATTCGGTTGTAGCTTCCGTGCTGGGAGTTTCATTAGGGAACAACTGGGGATATTTGCGCTTCATCTGGTCTTCCCGCTCCCAGGTAAATTCTGGGCCACGGCGTGAGTTCCAACGAACTCGCACGAGAGGTATCTGGCTACGTTTGAGGGTTTTGATCTCACGATCCGTGATCTCAACCGGTTCCTCAGTAAAGTGTAGCCGTTCGTCAATAGTGAGTTCCTTGAAAGGAATGATGAGTGTTTCATCTGATAGACACTTCTTCAGATTAGACACGTGGAAGATGTTGTGCACAGCACTCAGTTCTTCAGGCAGATTCAATCTATAAGCGGCCGTACCGATCTTTTCGGTTACTTCAAAGGGTCCGACATATCTTGGATTAAGCTTGCCCCGTTTTCCAAAACGAACCACACCCTTCCAGGGTGAGACCTTAAGTAGAGCCCGTTCACCAACCTGGAACTCTAGCGGTTTCCTATCCTTATCAGCGTAGTGCTTTTGACGGTCACGAGCTGCCGCCATGCGTTGCCTAATCTGGGCAATCTTTTCTGTGGTGTCAACTACATGTTCCGGGCCTGTGATCTGACTGTCACCAACCTCCGCCCAGCAGAGAGGTGATCGACATTTACGACCGTACAATGCCTCAAAGGGTGCCGCCTGAATGCTGGTGTGGTAGCTGTTGTTGTAGGAGAATTCCACTAACGGTAGGTGCTTCTCCCAATTCTTACCAAAATCAATCACACATGCCCTAAGCATGTCTTCGAGGGTTTGGATGGTGCGTTCAGACTGCCCATCCGTTTGCGGATGATAAGCGGTGCTCATGTCTAAACGCGAGCCAAAAGATTTGTGCATAGCTTGCCACAATTCAGAAGTAAAACGTGCATCTCGATCAGAAATAATAGAGGTAGGCACTCCGTGCTTCGAAACCACTTCTTTTAAGTATACCTCTGCTAGGGTAGAGAACTTGTCTGTTTCTTTGATAGCCAAAAAGTGTGCAGACTTAGTTAAGCGATCCACTATTACCCAAATGGTGTCATTTTCGCGTTGAGACCTAGGCAGGCCAGTAACAAAATCCATGGAAATCTGCTCCCATTTCCATTGCGGGATCTCTGGCTGTTGGAGTAGGCCTGATGGTTTCTGATACCCAGCCTTGACTCTTGCACAAGTTAAACATTTTCTGACATAGGTTGCTATGTGGGCTTTCATACCAGGCCACCAATAGGTAGTTCTCAAGTCGTGGTACATCTTATCCGAACCCGGATGTACTGAGTAACGGGACTTATGAGCTTCATCCATCACAAGGTCACGTAAATTTCCATAAAGCGGAACCCATATGCGTCCGGCTACGTAGTAAGCATCGTCTTCTTTTTGTTCCAATCGTTGTCTCGATCCTCGTAGGGACTCAGCCCTGATGTTCTCGGCTTTCAATGCTTCAACCAGAGCATTCCGTATTTGATTAGGGAGGTTCGAGTGGATAGTGAGCTGTAAGGCACGAACACGCTTGGGTTTGGTCTCCTTTCTACTGAGGGCATCGGCTACCACATTAGCCTTGCCTGGATGATATTTAATTGCACACTCGTAGTCATTTAGGAGTTCGACCCATCGGCGTTGCCGCATATTCAACTCCTTTTGTTCCATTATGTGCTGGAGACTCTTGTGATCAGTGTAAATCGTGCACTTGGTGCCGTACAAGTAGTGTCTCCAAAGCTTGAGCGCGAAGACCACAGCTCCAAATTCTAAATCATGCGTCGTGTAGTTCCGTTCGTGGATCTTGAGTTGTCGCGAAGCGTAAGCAATAACCTTCTCGCGTTGCATTAACACGCATCCAAGCCCTTGAATAGAAGCATCGCAGTAAACAACAAAGTCGTCGGTACCTTCAGGTAAGGAAAGAATAGGAGCACTACAAAGATTTTTCTTTAGTTCCTGGAAGGCAGATTCCTGAGCATCGCTCCACTTGTAAGCAACACCCTTCTGAGTGAGGGTCGTAAGTGGTTGAGCGATCTTAGAGAATCCCTTGATAAATCTTCGATAGTATCCTGCCAATCCCAAGAATTGGCGAACTTCGGTCGGAGTCTTAGGTACAGGCCAATTCTTAATGGACTCAATCTTAGCGGGGTCGACATGAATCCCTTCCTGATTGACGATGTGCCCAAGGAAATGGACTTCTCTAAGCCAGAAATCACATTTCGAGAATTTGGCGTACAGTTGCTCATTGCGAAGGAGTTCGAGAATAAGACGCAGGTGTCGTTCATGCTCCTCTTGGCTCTTCGAGTAGATTAAAATGTCGTCAATAAACACAATTACGAACTTGTCGAGGTAGGGTTTGCATACTCGGTTCATGAGATCCATGAAGATCGCAGGTGCGTTGGTCATTCCGAAAGGCATAACAAGGAATTCGTAGTGACCATAGCGGGTTCTGAAAGCAGTCTTAGAGATGTCCTCATCGCGGACTCTCAGCTGGTGATAACCCAATCGCAGATCGATCTTGGAATAATAGCTCGACCCTTGCAGCTGGTCGAACAAGTCGTCGATACGGGGAAGTGGATAACGGTTCTTGATGGTAACCTTGTTAAGTTCGCGGTAGTCAATGCACATTCGGTATGAGCCATCTTTCTTTTTGACGAAGAGCACTGGGGCTCCCCAGGGTGATGAACTAGGACGGATAAAACCTTTATCCAAAAGTTCTTGTAGTTGAGTAGAAAGCTCCTTGAGCTCCGCGGGGGCTAATCGATAAGGTGCACGAGCTATAGGCGCTGCTCCGGGAGCTAGCTCGATTTGAAATTCGACCTGACGGTGAGGAGGGAGTCCAGGTAGTTCTTCCGGGAATACCTCGGGATAGTCACGTACAACTGGAAAATCTTCAATCCTGTTTTCCATTTTCTGTGTGTCGGCAACGAGTGCTAAGATAGCGGTGTGCCCTTTTCGTAGACACTTCTGGGCCTTCAAGAATGAAATGATGCCCGTGACTTCTCCACTCTTGTCGCCTTGAACTATAAGAGGTTTGCCAGGGGGACGGGGAATACGAATAGCTTTCTCTTGGCAGAGGATTTCAGCTCGATGTTTGGATAACCAATCCATACCAATGATGACGTCGAAGCTTCCAAGAATGATGGGGAAGAGATCGATACAGAAGGTCTGACCAGACAACTCTAATTTGCAGTCGCGAATTATGTGTGAGGCCTCGAGGTTTCTACCATTAGCTATTTCAACGGTGTGCTTAGAGCTTAGCGGCGTAAGAGTGAGCTTAAGTTTCTTTCTAATACGTAGGGATACATAACTAGCATCTGCTCCGGAATCAAATAGTACGGAAACATAACGATCATTTAGTAGGAACTTACCCGCCACAACGTTGGGGTCATTCCTTGCTTCCCCAGCTCCAATCACAAAAGCTTTTCCTCTAGCACCATTCCCAGCATTGTTGTTATTGTTCCCAGCACCTTGATTGTTGTTGTTTTGATTCAGTTCAGGGCAATCCTTTCGCAAGTGCCCCGTTGCTCCACACTTAAAGCATCCACGGTTGTTTCCTTGTTGCTGCTGTTGCTGTGGTTGTTGCTGATTCTGCCTAGCGGGGAACTGGCTTCGGCAGTCTTTGGCTTCATGCCCCATCTTGTTGCATCGCTGACATTGACCTTTTCCACATGGCCCACTGTGATGTCGGTTACATTTGTTACACTTAGGGTGGTTTCCTCGATAGCCACCCTGTTGCTGAGGACCTTTGTTGTTCTCAGTCTTCCTTTGTTGAACTGGGGCCTGAGTGGGGTTAGCATCCTTTCCCTGACTTCCATCCCACTTTCGTTTATTATCGCTAGAAGTGCCAGTAGTAGCACTGATCCTCTTGGGCAGCTTGCCCTCTTCCACAGCCTGATTGGTGAGTTTGTGAGCAAGGCGAACCACGGGCTGTATAGTATTGAGGTTGGCTGAGGTCACATGACTTCTGATTTCTGGGACCAAGCCTTTGATGTACAATTCGATCCTTCGATACATAGGTCGGGACATGTTTGGGCAAAGTGCAGCATAGTCGTTGGACTGCTTGGTGTAGGTCTCGATCTCTGATCCAACCATCTTGAGCGCATAGTACTCGTTCTCGAGTTTGTGAATGTCATCCCTGTGACAGTACTCTTCCTTGATCATATCCTTGAAATCTTCCCATGCAGTGGCATTAGCAGTCTCCAAACCAAGCATTTGAATTTGCGCCTTCCACCACGAAAGCGCACTACCCTCAAGAGTACCAGTGGCAAACTTTACCCAATTAGCTGGGGGACATTCGCAGACAGCGAAAACAGCTTCGACCTTCTCGATCCAGTGAAGAAGACCTATGGCACCCTCAGTGCCATTGAAAGGAAGAGGCTTACAATCCATGAAAGTCTTGAAAGTACAAACACGTGGTTGCACAGGCGCATGCTGACCTGTTGTGAGGAGTGAAGCGAAATGGGTT
Source organism: Helianthus tuberosus (assembly GCA_030545235.1). Taxonomy (NCBI): domain Eukaryota; kingdom Viridiplantae; phylum Streptophyta; class Magnoliopsida; order Asterales; family Asteraceae; genus Helianthus; species Helianthus tuberosus. The sequence goes on from JARYGA010031482.1 coordinate 67,321, forward strand.
TAGAGGTGTATAGACGATGCGGCGGTAAGATCTAAACATCCTAAAACAACGAGCTTACCTCCAGGGTGAGCTGCGAAAGCCGCAGCCACCGTGTTGAGTAGGTTGGTGAACTGAGCCTGAGTCATGTTGACGTTTCCTCGTCCGCGTCCACTCATTGTCTTCATAGCCAGAAAACATAGTATGAGTGTGATGTCGTAATATAGCGAGAATGAGATAGAAGAGGAAAGGCATATCTATCTACTTAGGCAAACTAGTACGTATAGCAGAGCAGAAAGCATAAGACAAATCAAGCAAGTAAACATGGGTCCGAGCTATGAGGTCAGATAAGTCGAGCCTTGCACTTGGAGTGTAGTGTCGTCACGAGTCACGGGTTATAGTCTGGTTTTTCTCAAAAAGATTTTTTCCCCTTTTTAAAACCAGTTCACTATAACCAATGGCTCTGATACCAATCTGTCACACCCCCAAATTCCACCTGCGGAGTACCGTCCGCTTGAGGGCGTGACCGACCAGGATCCAGCCACCAATTATACTAAGCATTGGTTAATAGTAAGGTAATTGCTATCTAAAGTAGTTAGCAACGTCGTGGTTTAAGTTCGATAGTAAGTTTAAACAAAACAGCGGAAGCATAAACCAAATAGTTTTAAAAGATAGTTCATGGTTCAAGATAAGTAAAACCCAACACACGGGTTTTGACGAACACTACACATCCCCAAGCAGCAGCTCCTCAGTCACTGGTTACCTGCAAAGCATGCAGTAAGGTGTCAACAATAATGCTGAGTGAGTTCACTAGTTGTCCAGTTTTAATTACCAAAAACTTGTTTCACCAGTTAATTTATCCGTTTATACATGCCATGGGGAGCTACCCCAAAAGTTAGCGACTAAACTGTGTTTCCAATACCGAACACTAGGTGACCGTTGCGTATCCGCAGAGTGCCCCGATGTCAATGTTCTATCATCATTGACGGATGCCTGAGTACATTAGTTCACGACCGATCCCATACCTTGGCACGGTGTGAGGTTGGTAAGACCTAAATAGCGCTATCAACTAATAACCCGTTCGCCTGGCCCCGGCGACTAATCGGTATTATGTAGTAGGGACTTTAAGTGATAGAGTTTCGTTTAGTGCCGTTTGTTGCAATCCGTATAAACAGTAATTAACTAAAAGGTTCCCAATAACAAGGGAAGAAAAGTAAGTTGTATCCCTCATAAGGGGATAGTGTTGTTTTTAGTTCCGTTTCCCAAACCACCGGGAATACATGCTTTAGGTTGTGAACTCACCTTGGGTTGCTCGGTAGATTAAATACCCGGTCAATCACGTTGGTCACCACGTCCTAGCATGGTTACCAGATATAGGTCAAGTTGGGGTACAAGTAATCACGTATAGCAAACACGTATAGACACACTTAATCATGCATGCATTCAAACAGTAACAGATATACATGCAGATAGTCCAACAAGCTTTTGGCCCAATAACACTTAGGCAGCCCAGCCGAGACAAGGGCGGTTTCGACTCGAGAATGCACGGTTTCGAGTCGCAACCAAGGGTTCCGACTCGCAACTTCGGTTTCGGTTCATCACGCTTTGGTTTCGAGTCGCAACCAGGGATTTCGACTCGCAACCTCGGTTTCGGTTCATCATGTGCTGCTTGCGAGTCGCAACCGGGAGATCTCGACGAATCACGTTTTGGTCTCGAGTCGCAACCAGGGTTTCCGACTCGCAACCAGGGTTTCCGACTCGCAACCACTGTTACGTGCACCTGAATCCTTCTAGAACCTGTCCTATGTACTAGCCAATAGCATTTTGATTTCATGAAATTTTGTACTATCCAATGAGAAATCACAAACATGTTTTATTGTCTAAATCATAACATAATCAGATCAAAACAAGCATTTTGAATATTCACATCACCTTCAAACTTGTTCTTCATATGTTCATATTACTCATATACATCGGTTCATGCATTCCTAGATTCAAAAATACATCTATAACTTATATCATGAGATTTTATGAACAAGAATCATGAGACACTATCATTAAACCCAATATTGCCCTATTTTAACATCATAAATCGGATGGTAATCATCATCATCAACATTCATCATTCAAATACAATATCACATTTTCATTAACACTCTTAACACATGAATCATCATTATTAGTAACATTTCTAGCTAAGAACATGGTAAGCACTTATCATCAACTCCTAGCCGTAACATATTATCAAACAATCACTTTCATCATCAAACATTCTAAGCACAAAGGTTCATCTTTCATTCATCATTTAACCAATCAAGCAAAACAACTAAAACATATGTATACTAACCGGTTAGAAGTAGGAGTACAAGAAATTGATAAACCAAGCTCCAAGTGTTGATCTCTAGCTAGAAATCCGAGAGCCTTGATGTTTCGGTTGGATCCGAGAGAGGGGAGAGGGTGAGGAGGTGATCTTGGTTTGCTAGGGTTTTAGGGTTTTAGTGAGAGGTAGAGAGTGTGAGAGTTGTGAGGGTGAAATGAATGAGAGTGTAAAGGAGAGTGTGGTGAGGGTTTTGGGTTTTTATACCCGTTTCAAGGCCGGCACCTTTGGTTCCGAGTGGCATGGCCCAACCGGCCCAAATGTTCATTGTTCACTCGAGACCGGGTGGTCTCGAGTTGGGCTTCGTGGTCTCGGCTCACTTCTACTCTAATATATATTTATACATACATACATATATATAATATACATACATATATATAATATACATACATATATATAATATTCATCACACTTAGCACAAGGATCACATAAAATCATCGAGATAACACGCACTATCATTTAATAACGTATATACACATAATGCTAATACAAGATATTTGCTCGGGAAAACCTAGAGTGTCACAGATTATTTTGTGGAAAATCCGCTCTACAATGCCGAAACGTTTAGAGATCGGTTTCGTTTACCCAAAGAATTATTTTTAAAGATTGTTGGAGACATCGAAGCAAGCGAGGAATGGTTTCAAGAAGGTTACGATGCGAGGGGCAAAGCAAGTTTCACGCCGATACAAAAATGCACGTCCGCCATTCGCTAACTAGCGACAGGTAACCCTCCTGATCAATATGATGAATACCTAGCTATGTCGGAAAGAACTTCACGTGAATGTTTGTAATTTTTTTGCAACGCGGTCATTAAGTTGTATGCTAACGAGTTTTTACGTAAACCGACGAGCCACGACATCTCACGTATTTACGCCGCACACGAGGCTAGATGGCATTTTCCCGGGATGCTCGGTAGCATCGATTGTACACATATCGAGTGGAAAAATTGTCCAAGAGAGTTGCGAGGGGCGTATGTTAGGGGAGACATCAAAAGACCAACCATCATACTAGAAGCGGTGGCGTCAAATGATTTATGGATTTGGCATTCGTATTTCGGTGTTCCAGGTTCAAACAACGACATCAATGTGTTGCACACGTCGCCGTTGTTCCAAAGCGTAACGGATGGTACCGCACCTTCCACTCCTTTCTATGTTAACGGTCGACATTACAGACGAGGCTTTTATCTTGTGGATGGTATCTACCCGTCTTGGTCTGTTTTTGTGAAAGCTCCCTCATTTCCTGTCGAGGCTAAAGAAAAGGCTTTCAAAAAATTGCAAGAATCGGCAAGAAAAGATGTTGAGAGGGCATTTGGTGTTTTAAAGGGTAGATGGGGTATACTACACCGACCGGTTCGTGCGACGAGCAAGAAATCAATACATAGCATAGTGTATGCATGTATCATATTGCACAATATGCTGATCAAAGAAGACGGACGTGCAATATCCCCGGATTGGGTGCCGGATCCTCCTACACAAGTTCAAGTTCCACAAGATATCCATCTACAATTGCGTAACGAAGAAACTCACTTTCGGTTAAGATTCGATTTAATCGAACTAGTAGGTTCTCTAGGTTTGGTGTTTGATGATTCGGACGAGGAGTAGGTTTTTTTTTTTTTTTTTTTTTTTTTTTATAAATTGTATGTTTCTAGTATGTTAAATTGAAGTAGTATGTTTTAAATTTAATGAAATTTTTTATTTTAGTGTTTTATTGTTAATTTATAATTTTGTTTTTAAATAAAATTTAAAATTTCTAATTTTAAAATGAAAATTAAAAAAATTTGGGAGTGATAGAATTCCATCACTAGTGATACCACCCCGCCTACATTTCTATCACTAGTGATAGAAATTTGGTTGATGACATGGCATGATGTGATTGGACAATGGGAGTGATAGTTTCTATCACTAGTGAACCACCCCTCCTCCCTTATAGAAGGAAGATGTAGTGGGGTAGTTTATGATTTTAGTTTGATTATGGTTTTCCAAATTTAGATTTACGTATAATGTCGACATTTAGTGTTTAATTTTGACATTTTGTATCATATATTTTTTGGCAGGGCATTTTGTGGTGTATTTGGTTATTAATGGATTTGTGGGCTACTACTCATCAATGATTTATATTTATTACCGAGTACAACAATCATATCGATATTGATATTGTATGAAACCAATATTGATCAAATGAATAAATCGGGTACTAGTATTAATTTTCAGGGTTTACAGTTTTCGAATTTTTCAGTATATTTGCATTACTAGTACCGAATCCGTACCGTACTGCAATAATCGGTACGATATTCCGTTTATATTTTTACTCATTTTGTACTTTTGGTATGGTAACATTGGTATTGTACTCGGTATCGTTGTACTCAGTACCGCAGGGCCGTCTCCGAAAATAACAAAAAATAATTGGCCCTGTGCGAGATAAATTTTTTTGGCCCTATTCGCAAATTTCCATGTATTATAAACTCATCAATTATTTAATCACTAAAATTTATGTGAAAGTAATTTAAAAAGTTATTTTTAGCTAAGCGTAGTTAGTAATTTATTAATTAAAGGAAAAATATGTAGTTGACAAAATTAGTTATTAAATGTCATATACAGCTAAAAAACTAAAAAATAAAGCTAAAATAGAGAATTTGGAGACACCAGGATTAGAACATGCGTCTCATTGTTGTCTAAGCAAGGCAATATCCACCCCGACAAGAGCTTGTTTGTGTAATCTTTCGATTCAGTATATATATATATATATATTCTAGCTTATATAATGTAAATTCTATACAAAATTAAAAAGATTCGGGCCCCCGAAAGGTTTGGGCCCCGTGCCGTCGCCCACCCCGCACCCCCTCAAAGACGGCCTTGCAGTACCGCTACAGTCTCACCCCTACTAGTTGCTAGGCTGGAAATACAATTCTTTACCTTTATAGACTACTACCTCTAATTTCTCGTTGCCCCAAAACTTCTCTATCTACCATAATACAATTATCTTATTCACTCGAATAGTATGAGTACATGTGATCTTTTAAAACTATTTTGATCAATTTTAATAATCACGAGTTTTTAGGACCCCATGTTTTGCGGCGATACCATCAAACCAAACCAAAAATAGACATAAAGACGTTGAGCCACACACGCACACTGCAAGATGTTAACTCGCCAAATTTAGACCAAAACATAAAACATTATTATAGAAAAAATAACTAAGTCGAAATGATAACAAAATAACTAAGTCGAAATGATAACAAAGCCCATGTAAAAAAATTGATGTCGAAATGGCAATAAGAAGAAACATTTCTTAGTCCAAATAAACATGACGTAAGGTTATATAAACACATCTAGATGTAAACTTTAGATTTAATCATAAATGAAAGATAATATTCATTTAACAAAATAAATAAATGTAGGGTTATTGGACTGTATCACCCTAAACTATTGGCTATTGACTGCTGCCACCCCTAACTATCACTTTGACGCCCGCCACCCCCAACTTAACACTTAGTGTGTTATGTCACCATTTTGTTAACTGATCACTAACTTTTGATCATGTTACTATACTTTTTGGGGTGTCCTAAGATCCCTAAAACCTTCCTAAGATCCCTATGAGACCCCCAAAAGTATAGTAACAGGATCAAAAGTTAGTGTTCAGTTAAGGATGGGGTGACAGAACATACAAAGTGTTAAGTTGGGGGTGACGGGCGTCAAAATGATAGTTGGGGGTGGCAGCGACCAATAGCTAATAGTTGGGGGTGATAAAATCCAATAACCCATAAATGTAACATGTATATTGATAATTGGAATTTGTGTAAGAAATATTGATAGTTTCATATTATCATATTTAATACCTAAATTAGTGTATAGTTATACGTTTAAAAAACTCATTGGTATAACTCTTTTAGCTATAATTAAAATAAAAATATCTAACAAACAATAAGAACTATAATTAATCAAAGAACATTTTGTTTATACTTTTTAATTAATTAAAGTTTCTAGATAGTTTATATCTAAGTTTTGAAATATATCAACAACATATTAAGTTATTATATAATTATATACAAAATCGATCATAAAACATTTAGATTGAGAATTCTTAGATATTAACTTTTATTCACATTAAATATTAACTAAAATATAATAGTTAAAAAGAGGAATATAAAATCAACACAAAAGAAAATTAATTCAAGAAAGAAACAAGAATGCACTATGAACCTGTAAACTAAGCATCAAAGTTTGTACAAAATTGAATAGTGTTTTTGACTCACAAACTAAATTTGATAATTAATAGTGGGGTAATATCATCATTTGGTTATTTTTACATCTTAATATTAAAAATGGACCGTATTGGTGAAATAGGTCCCATTGAAAATCAACTAATCTTCATGGAGAGCGGTTAAAAACAGGATACCCACTAGAGAAACCTGAACAAATGGTGATCATATAGTTTTCTTTAATTCTCACTTGTAATGTTGTACGTTTTAATCCATGTTTCTAGCTACTTTATAAGAATATTGTTTTAAATTTATATTAACCGAGTCACTTGGACCGGGAAGAGGGACAATTTCCTGTTCGATTCACCTCATTTGGGCAGCTAACGATTGAACCGGTCGATTTTCGAACTTGTCGAGAATGGGTTAGGATTAGGTAGGGCCAAACCCACTCTGATTAATGAATTAATTTTCTTAGCTCCTCAATTTATAGAGGGTGGAATGGAATAAACTTGTCACCGAGGGACAAAAGAAAACTTTTCAAAGAAAAATAACTAAGATGAAACTTTTTAGTTTGAGCAATGTGGAACGCCAATTTGGGTAGAGTGAAGATGAACTTTATGAGTGAGTTTAGTAAAAAGCGAATGTTCTTTTTGTATGGACGAGTTTTTTTCAGAATACTGCGAGAAGCGCATAATAAAGGTGTAATTATTTAATCCTAATATTTCACATGTGAAAAGGGCTGTATTGAATTGAAAGTTGGTGATCGGCTAACGTGTGTGCCTGACATGATAGAGTTTTATCTACATGATCAACTATTCAACTTGTTTCATTAAGACGGCTATTCTAAGTTGAAGTGGTGAAACTGTTAGCTTTGATAGTTTGTTATTAGCGGTTAACAACTGAGATTTAGGTATAAACCATTACCATTTGATAATATCTCCATTCCAAGTGTTCTTGAAGAGCTCACAATATTTACTTTTGTCAAAAGATGTGTGAACTGTTGAGGCACCTACCAAGATCCAGACCAAAAGTAGTTTCTGTGGTATATTTTGGCCCGAGAATATAGGAAAGCCCTTGCGTTATCTTTATGGATGACCAATGCACCATGGTTCCTTATTTGGGTTGGGTCAGTAATATTTCTTGACTTGTAGAGCAATGCAAATAGACCCACAAGCATTACTCCATTAAAAATTGGAACTTGGGTCTTTCAAAGAGTTCACTGCTACCATATAAAATTCAAAGATTTAGATTATGACTGTAATGATACTGTTTTTGTGATCATATTTAATGCATTATCTATTTTTATTTACCATATAAAATTGGACAACAATGAGTTTTTAAGTTAACCCAACCCTTTTCATCATGTACTAAAGATGACCCATTTTGACCTGCTACTACCCAACCCGTCCGGCTTGTCTATCTTGCCACCTCTAAACAATATGGTGAAGGCATGTAAATGAGTAACTCTGTTGTGGCTTTAAAACTCCAAAGCTCTAGTTGTGCTAATCCTTCTTTCACACACTCCCCATTTGCAAGCGTACAACACTCTGTGTAGAAGAAGGCTGAGGTGGCATGTAAAAAGAATTTACATCTTAAGAAATGAGATAGCTAGTTGACACGACCATACTTTTAGGTCGCATTCAGTTTTGACCCATTTAATTATAAGCGGATCGATAAGGGTTATATATTGTTAGCCTCATAATTGTTAACCAAGTTACTTTGAAAGTTAATGGGTCTTGTATGTAAACAGTTAGAAGCGTAGTTTATGTTTTATATGTAATTATAGTTAGTAGGGGAATGTTCATTTAAGAAGAAATTTAACATGAGAAGAAAAAGAAGAAATGACATAATGGTAAAATATTAAATAGTTTATAACTTATCCCATTAATTATGTTATTTCTCATTAATAAAGCCAAAAACATTTTATCCTACACATTTCAAAATTTGTCCTACATATATCTTACACTTAGGTGCTGTTTGTTTTTGCAGACATAAATTGTCTGCAAGCTGATTTTATCTGTTTTCATGTCTGCAACTGAAGATGTGGTCTGAAGCTCTTCAAGCTGAAAATATAAGACTGTTTGTTTTTATAAATTGATAACGTCTGTACAAACATAAACTTTGTTTTTATAAACTGAAGATGTGGTCTGGCGTTGGAGCTTTTGCTGTTTCTAAGATTTAATATTGATGTCGGGTTAAAATAATTGCATTTTATAATAAATCGTGTCGGTTTTTAGTACGTAAAACTTATTAAATTGTGTTTGTTATATATTTATTGTATAATGGTGTCTTTGTGCTTAAACAGGTTTAATAGGTGTTAACGAGGCATAAACGAGGAAAACGAGCTGAAAAGTGGATCAGACAAGTCAATATAGGATTAAAAGAAGAGAAAGTCAACTGGGACAAGCCTGCGACACGCGCCAGGCTTCCCATTTACTCCCGCGACACGCAGGGTTGATCAAGATGGTGTCAGTTCGAAAAAACAGAAGTCGGTCAAATGGCTCAAGTCCGCGACACGCGGAAGATGTCTGTGTTGGGTCCGCGACGTGCGGGAACAAGCCAAGTCATGTTGGTCAACTTTGAAGACGTGTTGGTCAAGTAGGTGACCCCTGCGACACGCAGGGGTGTTCACGTTTCCTGCGGCGACACACGACCATGTCTAATTCCGTGAAAATTGGTTAGGTCGGCTAATTTTGTTATTTAAGGAGTATCTTTCATAATTTCGAGGTTCAACCGATATACAAACCCTAAAAATGAATTGAGCGGCTAAATTACTTGTAGCTCCCGCCCGGATGAATGATTGTGCAATTTTTCACTATACTTTGTTTATGAATTCGTTAAACTGGTAATCTTGACTACTTGTGTTAGATTTGTGCAACGTTTTATTATATTTGAATTAGTTGTCGTTTTATCAAGCGTATTGGCAACCTCCTAGCGTTGTTAGCGGGTTGGTAATTTGGTGGGTAATTGGTATAACTAAACAGATTGTTAGATTGTATGGTGAATATTAAAAACTATCTCTAATAATTAATCAAATCCATTAATCCCAAGGCCATGTCCATGGGGTGTTTTGAATTTATAAACAGGTTTTTGTGTTAAACAAACAATCAGGATTCCGGGTGGGGGTTGCGTTTTCTCATACTGATCACAACTTTTCTAATTAATTTTATTGTTTTTCAAAATCAATCAATCAAACCCCCAAGTTAGGTAATTTTAGTTTTTGTTAAAATCTTCTACACTAACCACAAATTACTCGTGGATACGATACCCTACTTATGCTATCTACGTAGTTTAATTAGGTTTTTGAATGAGCTTTACGATAGTCATCAAATATTCCTCTTGTTGCAAGTTTTATTTTACATCACATTTTTTCTGAATCATCTAGCTGTTGTCAGATTCAGATGTTCATTATCAATCTTATCCAAGGCATCTAAATGCGGATGTGCACATATGTTTAAGAGTGCATTTTTTTACTTGATGAAAATGTTTTTTCTTGTGCTGCATAAGCAAACCCGTGTCATGAAAACATATTGTACGAGTAATAAACGTCAAGTCGTCAACAAATTAGTAGCTACCATAAAACTTTCTTTCTTGCGCTTGTGGCAGCCCAAAACGACATGAACTATATGAGAAGAATAGGCACTTCAAGGTTTCGTTTTTTAGTTGAGAAGCAAGTGATTTCCCAGGTTGAAAAGGATTATTATTATTATTATTATTATTATTATTATTATTATTATTATTATTATTATTATTATTTATTATTATTTTTTTAATGGTTTGAAGTGGGCCTGGTGCCCTGGTCAGTGTGACATGCAAACACATTTTCCGAAGTTGAAAGTTGGGAGAGTGACAGACGAAAATAAGTTGAAATTAGGAGTGGCATGGTACAATTCGTAAGTTGAGAGTGCGATCTACTAAACAGTGAAAGTTAAGATTATTTAAAGAGTAAATTACACTTTATGTCCTTTATGTTTATACCAAATTACAGGCAAGGCAATGTTTTTAACTAAGAAATTTACAATTAAATTCTCAAGTTAAATGTAGCCATGTGTCACTCAAATGAGTGAAATATGGTATTTTTAGACCATGTGTAGTGGAAGACACAGTTCCACCTTTGGGCGTTTTGCGTCATGTGGCACTCCAGTCAGTAATGGGGCGTTATGAGACGTTTTTCTAAAATAGGTGTAGTGGGGATGTGAGATTGTGGGGCATTATGTTAAAAGGGGTGTAATAGAATTAAATAAAAAAATATATCAAAAAAATCATATTGACCAAACAAAAACCATGAGAAAAGTCATTGGACAAAAAGAATGAACAAAGGCGTGGAAAAAAGAATGCCAAAACAATTTTTTTGATAAAAATTGCCCAAGGGGTGTTTCCAAGGCGTTAGGGGCTTTGTTTTGGGGAAAAACACCCCAAAACTCTCCACCACGGGTGGTCTTATCCCTTTTTTATTAGACCACCTAAGAAAAATTTAAATAATAAAGGAAAAATTACAAGTTTTGTCCTTTATCTTTATAGTACTTTACAGGCGGTGTCCTTTTTTTCAAATGTTGACAGGCGGTGTCATTTGGTATGTATTTTGTTACAAGTTTTGTCCTTTCCACCCAACCTGGTTAAAAAACTCAGTTAATTTGTGGCACATGATAAGCACATGAGGGTAATTATGTCTTTTCGCCCATCCCTTCATTTTCCCCTTTTATAACCACAGAAACCCTAATCAAACCAAAACAGCAGGAACCACGAGCAGGAATTGATGATGAAGAACGACAATGGCGACGACTAGGGTTTACAAGAATCAATGATGAAGAATGACAATGAAAAAGGTGTGGTGAGGTTATAGTGGTGCTACTGAGAGATCAGATCTGTGTGTTGATATTGTGATTCAGGAAGTCAAAATGAGGTGCGGGATAAGCCGTCGGTGGTAAAGGCGGAGGAGGTGTGGATTGTGGTGGTCCGCAGGTTAGGGTTGGGGTTATAGAAGAAAGGGTTGTGGAGGTGGTCCGATTGGGTTGGTTGTGGTGGGTTGTGGTGGCGGGTGGAGGTGGTCCGATTGTTGTCCAGAGAGACGAAGTGGATTGTGGGTGGAATCGGAATCTGGCCGCTGACGGACTCACCGAAAAGGAGCAAGAATGATGAAGATGTCGTCGGATCGCTTGACGGACTCACCGAAAATGAGCTGGGTGTTCTTGCTGATTGGGAAAATAAATTTGAAGCTAAGTACCCCATTGTTGGTTCTCTCTCTGCTTAATTTGAATAAGAAACCCTGATTGATGTGTGTTATTATCTCTCTCAGGGTTTGAATAAGAATTTGTGTGTTTTATCTGTTTTTGATTCATGTGAAGTTTAAAATGTTTGTGTATAGATAGATTGTGTTGCTACTGAGAGATCAGATCTGCCAATGTTCTATAATAATAATGTCTGAAATTTGAAACCAAATCTGAATGTTAGGAGCTAGCATCATAAGCCTGGATGTTGAACCATTAAGAAACGAAGTAGGTGGCGACAGAGGTGGTGATTGTGGGTTGGTGGTGGTTCTATTATGGTTTGGGTGGATGAATTTGATTAATTAGGGAGAAAAACTGGGTGGGTTTAAGGAGAATTGAGGACTTGTATTTAGAGTATTTACAAAAATTGTCCTTTATATGTATAAAGACTAAACTACCCTCAAGTGACTTGCATGTGACCATATTTAACAAGAAAATCTAACCAGGTTGGGTGGAAAGGACAAAACTTGTAACAAAATACATACTAAAGGACACCGTCTGTCAACATTTAAAAAAAAAAAGGACACCGCCTGTAAAGTACTATAAAGATAAAGGACAAAACTTGTAATTTTTCCAATAATAAATAACAAACACAAAATGAAAAAAAATCCTTAACCTCTTCACACCCCCACCGTTTGTTTATTCGGACCAAGCCGAAGTCGTCGACTTCTGCCTCCTAATCATCGTCTACCAAACACCATTATTCTACAAAACCATCATATTCAAGGTAGAAATCGTTACTCAGACCAGGTGTAGAAACTCACATGTGCTATGGTCTCTTGGATACAATACCTTTTCTCAAGATATGCAGATTTTGTTTATCCCGACTTCAAGCTTGACTGTGGTCACAATTCACTGAGTACCGATGTAAACAACATGAGTTACCATGTATTGAGCATTGATCAATAGTCTCAGATCTTGAAGATGGAGGGGATCTATTCGCATTATTTTTTTCAACACCACCGTTAATCATATCCTTTTCTTATTACGTTCTTTGTTATGGATAGGTTCATCTTTAGTTGTAGTTACTTGAATGGTGGCTAATACAAGCCAAGCCAGTTTCTCAAACAAAACAAGTAGTTCGTTGCGCCACATGTAACAATCATGGGTTGTTTGCTTATTTGTTTGTGCATTAATAGTAATTTAATACATATTCAATGCGAAATTTCTTTCATTTTAAATAACTATTTCTAGTTAGTTAAATGGCGTCACATGTGTGAACTCTGTAGGAATTCGTTCGTGTAAAAATAAATAAAACTTTTAATTAATAACTTGAATTACAACTGAAAAAGGAAAACTGAAATAATTACAGATTACAACTGAATCAAACAGACAAACAAGAACAAAAATTCTGAACAGAAACACTGTTCACAACTGAGGATCGTGTTGAACACGGGTCCCTTAAAACAAATTTCGTGTCTCCAAGGAGAACACGTTTGTTTCCAGGATATAACAGCTAAAGCAGTTGCACTGCCGGTCTTGACTCCAACCCGAAGGTGTACCTTGAATGCTTGAAGATGAAGATAAGAATTCAGAGAGAAGATTGTATGCTGTGAATTTCGGTGTCTTTCTTCAACAGGGGTACCGCCCTATTTATACTAACTGGTCAAGGATGAAACTGAAAAATAATTAAATGGGAGAATTAAACTGCATTAAACGTCTTCAATGCACTTTAATTCATCATTTAATTCTCAGTCAAAGCCATTAACTCGTCAATTTCAAATGCTGAAGTGTAACTGCATTCGCAGTAACTGCTGAAAGCTTCTGCGCGCGCGCCCTTGCGCACGCAAGTCTGCACGCTCATGCGCCATACTGACTCAACTCCATGCACACCTGCGCCACGTCACTTGTGAGCCTCTACGAGCACGCCACATAGTAGCGCCGTTTTGGCTCACTTTGGTGCGCTGCGCGCCACTTCAGTGCCCATGCTCCATGCGCGAGTGCGAACCATCATGCCATGTGTACTCGCGCGCGTACGCGCATGACTGCCAAGTCATGCGCCACTACGCGCCGACCCACCAGGCACCAGGGTCATGCGCCTGCATGCCACGTCACCAAACACTTGGTCCTTGCACCCCTTGCTCCACCACGCGCACGCGGTCAAAAATACAAAGGCGGCTCTCAAGCGGCTCACGGCGATGCGAGCGTGCGAAGTGCAAAGTGCGCCATCAAAGCGCCACATTGCGCCTCATCGCCCACGCCACGCGCGCGTGCGAGTGCAAGTTAGGGTGCTCCGCACCCTTCGCGAGTACACTTATATATAACACTATATAAAATCATATAAACACCGTATAACACTATGTAACACCATATAACACCATGTAACACTATATAATACTATATAACAAATATAACACTATATTTTGTCTGATAGCATGTCTATGATAGAAGTATAGTGTTATATATTGTTATATAGTGTTATATAGTGTTACATAGTGTTATATGGTGTTATACGGTGTTTATATGGTGTTATATAGTGTTATATATAGTGTTATAATACATTTCTCACACTTCTGGATTAATGTACATGATCCTCTACCTATATATATATATATATATATATATATATATATATATGTATGTATGTGTTTGAGTAACAAAAGAGAAGACATTAGATCAAACCTTGGCAATTCTCTTGTGCTCATCATAATGATTATTATTATTATTATCATCATGATTAACATGGGGATGAGGAGATACGAGGCTCTTGACAAATATACTAGCACGAATATAGTCCCCATTGATGGGCACAGGGGTACCATCATCAACATAATATCTACTCGTCATGTGTGATTCCTTCCTAATCGGAAAGTAGTGTGCAACATCATACTTGGTCTGACAATGATTATCAATGTATAGTTCCCACTTGTTGTTTTTCATTACCCATTTCTTAGTAGACAGAGGGGAACGGATCGAATATATGCATAGACATTCTTCTATAACCCCTAGTCTATAACTGTCACAATCACAATCATATAACATATAAGCATCTGGCATGGGGATTTCTTTGAATTCCTCTGTAGATAAATCCAAAGAAATAATTACTTTCTTGAGATTTTTATGAGTCATGAACCAGTGAAGTGCCCCACCATAAAAGACACCGGATCTACCTTTATAAATACTATACTTTACTTGTCCAATAACTTTCCAAGTATTTGATTTCAATGTTAACACGAGAAAACTCGTCTGCTTTGAATCAAAGTTTTTCATGAAGCCTGCTATAACCTTGTAATCATCTGAAGACGAATCATATCCAAATCCCCAACATGCTACTTGCCTGGTCATTGCAAGTTTGTGCATATGAGGCCGGAAGGGCGGCGTCAGGAGTTTCTTGTGTTCCCTGGTCGAAGGATTGATTACTACAAACTTAACACCTCTGGGGAAGCACATAACAAGCCATTACAAGAACCAACAATATGAATGCAGTCTAATAAAAACCAACTGTCTTCACCGTGAATTCCGGGAAGACAGACCCTTCTGTGTCCAAGTTCAGGATTGTTACGATCATTCGTGTAAGCATTGTTCAAGTGAGCTTTAACAAAACGAGGACTTGATATAAGAGATCGCCATAACTTACACACGCTCTTGCATCGGATCAGATCTCCCACATCCAATCGTACGAGTATCTGCTCAACCACATCAAACGCAAGCTCTGCCATTCGAATCCTTATATACATAGGAATAGGAAGGAAAGTCAAAAACTTTATAAAAACCCTATTACAGGGACCCTGCTGCTTACCATCTTAAACTCAAATCAAAACCAAACCAACTAAATTGTTCATGGTAAACTAAACCGGTACTTTAGTTGATAATATATATATTAATTAAAAATAATGCATAATTGAAATTAAAAACATTCGTTCTGATCATCATCAGCAGAGCAAATAATAAAACAAATGATTCTCCTAATAAACTTAAGTAAGTTTATATTTTGTTTAATCAAGGGAAGCCGACAAATATACATACCTGATTGAACGGATACCAATCGAAGAGGATGCGTTTAGGCGATTCACGAAAGTGAAGAAGGTGGGTGTAGTGTATGGTTCAGATTTGGATTCTTGGGCCTTTTTCATGCATATGTAACTTTGCATAGTTATAATTATATATGATATTATGGGGAAAGTTCTTGTACAAATAATCTTAACATACTAAACATACAAATTGAAAGAAAACTAAAAAAGACAAGGTGGCATTTGTAAGACCCTAGTTACTAATTACCGGTTTTACATGTAAATACCAACAATTAGATGTGTAGTTAAGACTACACATATTATAAAAAAATACGGGTTTATTAAAACTTTTACAAATCGTAAGTTATTAAACATAACGAACAATTTACTGAATAAAACATTCCAATGTTTTGTAATTTAATTTGCAGTTTAAAACGTGATGACGAAACTATTCGCGGAAGCTTTGATCTCGTGTGTTCGGTCATTCGTCGGGCTTAATCGTCTTCCAGCATCCAAAATGTACCTACATTTCAAAAACATGAAATGCTTTAGTCATACGGGGTTTAAAACGTGTCTAAACGAGTCCGGGAAGCGAAACTGATTAAAATACATTTTGTTACAGGGTCTACCGTAAATTACGGTGGCTACCGTAATTTACGGTAGCCCCTGAATGTTGATTTTTCCACCATAAAGCAGTGGGTATGTGGCGTAAAGACTTTAAGGCTACCGTAAGTTACGGTGGCCTCTGCAGGATTTTCCAAGTTAGCCGTTTTCCTAAAACGAAAACCTTCATAACTTTTAATCCGCTTGTCCGTTTGACCTACCGTTTCTTCCTACGTGATTGTAATTTGATCCTTCATCATATGGAGTTAAAATCTAACATCCGGATTAACAAAATTTAAGACTTTTAAGTCTTCGGCTTATTACCCTTTTTACCAAATTTTGACCCGTTCGCGATTTTATCAAACAAACATATTGTTTGATTCTAATTTCTCATCATTTTCATATTTCTTATCATATTAGATTCAAATCACGGGTTTATATACATTCTTAAACCCGTTTTTACTTAGATGTTTAATTGACCCGTTAAGGGCATTTAAGCACTTTTACACATAATTCACACTCATTTATTTCTAGCATCTTATTTCCACATTATTTATTAAATGATCTTCCATCACAACTATATTTGTGATGGGTTTAATGTGGCGATCTATATAATCCGAATTTTACCCCTCGGATTATTATTTTACGGCAATGACTCATATAGAGTCTTTTGACCAAGGATTTACATCTTTCTACACTTTGTATTCTCATTTTTAAATAGCCTCTTATATCCCACCACAACTATTTTTGTGGTGGATTTAACATAATGGACCGCTATTCTAATTTTTTTACCCTTAGGATAGTCATTTTACGTGATTGACCCGTTCATAGGCATTTGACCCCCAAGGTTTATGCCTACAACTCTTACATGTGTCTAAGAGTTACATAATGATAATACTAATATCTAAACGACCTCTAAGAGTCGTTTGCCTGATTTACCTATCAAGGGCATTTTCGTCAACTTATTTCCTCCTTTTACGACATAGGCCCTTTTGCTAAGGTATTTGACCAACATTGCATTTTTAACTATAAATCTATATATGTGCGTACCTGGCTCGAGTCAACATATAGACCCGTTTTATACCTCGCGTTAATTAACCAATATTCTATGGCGTCGCAATTATCCAAATTGCTATTCGCTACTGATAACATACGACTTGACAACCTCATTAGTCAATATTGTCAAATGGTGTTATCATCACCATTTGACCCGTTTGGACTATAAGACCAAACATTTACATAAATTAGAATAAAAGCATGGTTTTAAATTTCCAAATTCACCCATTTGCCCCATTTACCATAAACCATGGTTTTTATCATTTATACTTGTTCCGACTTGTATCAATCGTGTCGGAACCCTTATTTCGGATATTACATCATTCTTATTTATAGTTTATAAAATAAACACGTGTCCTACTAAAAAGGGTGTAAGTTTTACTTACCTCGTATTCCGAGCTACGCTTTTCTTTTCCTTCTTGATTCGTTTGACCGCTTCTTTCCCAAGCCTCCACCTAACTCGTTAGGCGTCAAACTATTGTCAATCATTTACAAGGCGGTTAAATTAGTCATAAAAATCACGACTATTCTACCTCACCTATTTTCTATGCCGAAGATACTATTTGACTTCATGATTAGTTAACTTAGTTTATCAAAGTTAACTATGTTCAATCGCATGATTTACACAATTGAGTCTAAATCAACATGATCTTTAGAACCCTTATCACTTCATGTTACGCATAATTACTGTATCATTCAAATACGCGTTTTCACTCTAAATTTCAGCACTTTAGTTTTCATTTAAGCATTTTAACAAACACCTAGTGTGCATAATTTTACATATTTACTAACTAGTTCATAACTAGTTATTTTTACCAAGATTAACATCAATTTGGCAATTTCACATCAATTCTAAAATCAACAAACCTGAAATTGCTTTATAGAATTCAAATTACACTAGTACAACAATCATAATCCTAGTGTTTTCATACTTCTACATCACCCACTTAACACCTTCAATGGTGATTATGGAATTCTAAAGCATTGAGCATAATTTCAACAATCTAATGACTAGGGTTTATCTCTAGACACTATTTCATTCTAATTTCATCCAAACAACATTCATGCAACACAAATTTCGAGTCTCATATGTTCATCAACATTTCAAGATGTAACTAGAAGATGAAATTTAACATACCATGTGATCCCTTCACTTAGGTGATCACTAATATGAGCTTGGATTTTGATTTGGGACTGATTTGGCCTCTCAATTGCTTGGATTTAGACAAGTTAGGGTTGAACAAAGGAGTTCCTTTGCTCCCGTGGAAAATGTCAACCAGAACACACACTCAAGGTGTGTGTTTTGGTGTTGAGAGTTTTATTTAATTAAAACTTGTTTCTAGGTTGTCCCTTATGGCCCCTCTAATTTACCCAATGTTACATTGAGTGTATTTTAACCAACTTCTTTATTACTACAAGACTCGTAATTAACTAGGTTATTTACTTCCTAGTTATTTCATCTTGTTCATAACCGATATTCAATATATATACGAAACCTATATATTTTTGAGGTGTTACCTAACCCGTTTTATTTTAAGTCCTGTTAACTCGGGCCTCTTACATTTACCGGGTTGATTTTTACCATTCATGGTATTTTACCCGTCTTTTAGTATTAACGGGATTTGATTACTAAACCCGTTTTCGGGGTGTTACAGCATTTTTGTAATTATCAATAACTATCAAAGTTACTCTACAAATATACCTAAAAAACCTAAAAAAAACCTAACCCCCACCCCCTCACCCCAAAAACCTAAAAAAAACCTAACCCCCCCCCCCCCCCACAAACCTAAAAAAAACCTAACCCCCCCCCCCCCCCCCAAAATACCTAAACCCCCCACCCCCCAAAAACCTAACTCCCCCCCCCCCAAAGCTAAAATGCTAAAAACTAAACCCCAAAAAAACACACAAATTATTTTATTTTTTAACATTTTTTATTAAAAAATCGCTACTTTTAGTAGCAGCAATTTTTTTTTTTTTTTGCTAACAAAATGTAGCGATTTTTTTTATAAAAAATATTAATTTTTTTTTGTGTTTTTTAGGTATTTTTGGTTGAGTTCACATTTGTATAGTAACTTTGATAGTTGGTGGTAATTACAAAAATGCCACATTGTCTTTTTGAGTTTTCCTTCAATTTGTATGTTTAGTGTGTTAAGATTATTTGTATTTGATCTTTTGCCATGATATTATATATTAGAGAAAAATGCCCGGATAGTCCCTGTGGTTTTTCCATTTTTCACCTTTAGTCCCTAACTTTCTAAAATTACAGCTATAGTCCCCAATTTTTGTAATTTCGTTCCCGGATAGTCCCTGAAGCGGATGGAGGTTAGTTTTTTATGTAAGTGGGTGTGAAATGACAAGATTGCCAACCTTACTAATAAAATATAAATAAAAACAATATTATTATCTAATAAGACCGTGGGGTATGGTGGGGCGGGGGTTTGGGGCATGGGTTGACACGTGGAGTTCGAGGGCCGCCCCCCCCCCCCCCCCGCCGCTGGTGAGTGACGTGTCCGTGAGGTATGGCGACTTTGAACAATTCAAATGTCACACCCCCAAAATCCACCATGCGGAGTATCACCGCTTGGAGGCGTGACATGACCAGGATCGAGCCACCAATCATATTGAACAACACAGTTAAGTAAATAAAACCAAACACGATACGATTGGTGACCAAAAGGAAGTAGACCGACTTTAGGTTAACAAAGTTCAGATTTAAACAGATCAAGCATAAAATGTAAGTTCGAAACATAAGTTCCATAGTTCATAAGTTTAAAGTCCAAAACGTAGATTTAATAAGTTCATAAGGTTTAGATGTTTAGTACGGGACATAACAATCCGTATTCGACAACAACCTCCTCCTCGTGCAAGCTCCATCTGGCGACCTGTAAGGCATGTAACAACGAGTCAACAACAAAGTTGAGTGAGTTCACGTTTGGTTGTTTAGTTTTAAGTTGTTTCTGAAAACGTGGTTTGACTTTCGTTGGCGTATATTGCCGTGGGGGTTACCCCGTAGTTGAAAGTATGTTTAACCAGTTCCTTTTCATTACCCAAACCATATCCATAATTAGTGGGGGCTTCCCCATGTGAACTACTAGACGGTATGATATCGACTACTAACGAAAGTAAGTTGTGCCCTAAGTCAATGTCTATCAGCATTGACCCTTTGCCTTAGTCCATTAGTACACGCCCGTTCGAATGACACGGTGTGAGGTTTGTTAAACCTAATAGCGCTATTAACTAATGACCCGCTCGCCATCGGCCTCGGCGATTAAGTCGATATAAAATGAGGGACTTATGATAGAGTTTTGTCTAGTAAGTTTTAAGGTTGTTGTCCTACATAAGGAGGACGAACGTACGTAGTTCTCCCAAAGAGAATACGCAGGATTAACATTGGCATCCTATCCAAAGAGGATGGCCGTACATATCCTACCTAAGTAAGATATGTAGATTCTGTTTTAATTCTTTAACCCATTCCCAAACCACCGACAATCCCATGCCTTAGAAAGTGTGTGAACTCACCTTTGGTTGCTCAGTTCGACTCTCAAATATAGCTAACAGTCAAGGTCGGTCAATCACGTCCTAATATGATTACCAGTTAGTCATTTAGTGGTTTTCAAATAGAGCACAAAGTTCCTACATGTATCTAACACATAACATGCATTACTTTAACGGTTTATTCCCATATAAACTTCCCATCTATTCCCGTTCATAAGCAAACATATGACATTGCACATAACACATATAACATGTTATATCATTCACAGATAACATACCCGACATTTAGACACGCAAATTACAACTTATGTCATTTCAGCTTTAATATTCAAAACCGGGCTGTTTTCGGACATTTTAATAAAATATTTAACTTATTCCAAAAATTCCCAAATTTTTACAGAATGTCTTAAACGATCCAAATATTATTGTGTAAAAATATCGGGGTCCAGTTCATTACCAATATTTTATAAAAATTCATTTTCCGGACTGAAATCAAATTTATCTTTTTCTGACTGCAGTTCACGGAATAATTTATTTAAAATTCATCGAGAGTCCGATTTATGAAATTCTAGTGAGAGAATTACAAATACATCGGTGGTCATCTACAGTACAAATTGCGTGATCTAACTCTACACAGAATTCAAGTTATGGCAGAAAATAGAACGCATATTTTCAGCAGCAAAAATGCAGCTCTAGCTGCTGTTACGAAATGACACTTTAAAAATAATAAACGGAGTCCAAAAATTATGATTCCAGTGCCATTAGAACCGTATTTCATAATACTTAAATCTAGACTTCAGAAAATACATTTTTCGTTAAGTTACGGTCTGATTACAGCCAACTGAAGTTGGCTGTAATCACTAAACAACTTTCTGTTTTCAGTCTTTTAACTTCCTAACTTGTGTTCGATTGATTCCGTTAACATGTTTAGTGATCACAACAACATCAAACATCGATATTAACAAGAAAATCATCAGATAATCAACAAGAATCATAACAACATCATATTAACATCACTTCATCACTAGACTAGTTTATGTTCAAGACTTGTTTAAGGTTCTTTAGAGTTTCTTATCATTTTGATCACTATATATCTTTAACCACCTAAACATGATGTAAGAAGCAAAGATCTAAGTTCTTACCACTAGTTCAAGACTAGGGACGTTCAAGTGTGGAAAAGTGGTGGATAAAAGAAGATGCGAGAGGTCCTTGACAATCCGTGAGCTCCACACTTCGTGATTCGCCTTGATACACCTTTGTAGATGAATGGAATGGATGGAGCTTGAAAGAAAACAATGGTGGTGTATGTAGGGGAGTTCGACCGAAGCTTGTATGAGGGAGAGAGAGAGAGAGGAGTTTGTTGATGATGAAGATGCTTAAGGATGAGGGACTTGTGGTTATATAAAGAACCCTTCCAACATCTCATTACCCATTAGACATAATGTCCCTTTAGTACATGGCAAACTAATTAAACAAATCAAGAAAGATCAAGTGGAGATCCCACTTTCTAGAACCGGTTGGGGGGGGGGGTTGGTCTAGTTGGGTTTCAATCACTAGTTAGTTGATTGGTTAGAAAGTTAAGTGATTTAGTTAGTGTTTTATGTGTTATGTAATAATATAGGGTGTTAAGGTGTTCGTGGGACTATAACTAGCTTAGTAAAATAATAACAATATGTTTGACAATATTTTTATGTTCCGGGTAAAGTCCGGTTGTTCGGTTTGATACTGTTCCGTTAAAGTGCTTAATTAATCCGTTTAGTGTCCTATATATATATTTTTGTAATCATTTTAATTCTCAACACTTAGGAAAGCATAACGGACTATTTAGTAACTTTTCTGTATACTACTAGTATGTTAACAAGCGCATGTAAGTATAACACAGAAATCAGAAAGCAGTTAAATGATTCAGCACAGTCATCAAGTACTTTAATTAACATTAATAGATTGTACGGTTACATGTAAATTTGAGGGTTGTCACATTCTCCCCCTGTTAAGAGAATTTCATCCCGAAATTTAGCGCGTGGTTACTGAGGAAGCTAGTTAAGTTGCGTTGTTTTCCTGGTTTTCCTGGGTGTCACATCATGCCCCCGTTGATTTGGAATTTCGTCTCGAAATTCTGCAGTAGCTTCAGTCTCAGTAGTGGTTGCACTTTTCTTAAACAGCTGGGGATACTTGAGTTTCATTTGGTCTTCGCGTTCCCAGGTATACTCTGGGCCACGACGGGAATCCCAACGAACTCGAACGAGAGGTATCCTGGTGCGCTTGAGAATTTTAACATCTCGATCCGTAATTTCTACTGGTTCTTCGACGAATCGCAGCTGGTCGTCGATTGTGAGTTCCTTGAGAGAAACTATTAGGGTCTCATCTGACAGACACTTCTTCAGATTTGACACGTGGAATACGTTGTGAACTCCGCTGAGTTCTTCAGGTAGATTCAACTTGTAGGCCACCTTGCCAATTTTCTCAATGATTTCGAATGGTCCGACATAACGCGGATTGAGCTTGCCTCGTTTGCCAAAACGGACTACACCTTTCCAAGGTGAGACTTTGAGTAGCACTCGATCCCCAACCTGGAACTCGAGTGGTTTTCTTCCCTTATCAGCATAGCTTTTCTGACGGTCACGAGCTGCCGCCATTCGCTGTCGTATCTGAGCAATTCTCTCGGTGGTATCTACTACAAGTTCTGGGCCAGTGATTTGGCTGTCACCAACTTCTGCCCAACAGAGAGGTGATCGGCATTTGCGTCCGTACAATGCCTCGAAAAGAGCGGCCTGGATGCTGGTGTGGTAGCTGTTGTTATACGAAAACTCTACTAGCGGGAGGTGCTTTTCCCAACCATTACCAAAATCGATTACACATGCCCTAAGCATGTCTTCAAGGGTTTGGATGGTGCGTTCAGATTGCCCATCCGTCTGTGGGTGAAAAGCGGTGCTCATATCTAAACGTGAGCCAAAAGACTTGTGCATTGCTTGCCACAGTTCAGAAGTAAAACGCGCGTCACGATCAGAAATGATGGAGGTTGGCACTCCGTGCCTTGATACTACTTCCTTTAGATAGATGTCTGCTAAAGTAGAAAACTTATCCGTTTCCTTGATTGCCAGAAAATGTGAAGACTTGGTCAGTCGATCCACGATCACCCAAATGGTATCGTTTCCGCGTTGAGATCTGGGTAGACCGGTAACAAAATCCATGGAAATCTGCTCCTATTTCCATTTCGGGATCTCCCGTTGTTGGAGTAGGCCTGATGGTTTCTGATATTCGGTTTTGACTCTCGCACAAGTCAAACATTTGCTAACGTAGGTTGCTATGTGAGCTTTCATGCCAGGCCACCAATACGTAGTCTTTAAGTCGTGGTACATCTTATCTGAACCAGGATGTACTGAATAACGAGACTTATGCGCTTCATCCATCACAAGCTCGCGTAAGTTTCCATAAAGTGGAACCCAGATGCGTCCGTTAACATAGGAGGCACCGTCTTCCTTTTGTTCTAGCCGCTACCTCGATCCTCGTAAGGATTCAGCCCTGATGTTCTGTGTTTTCAACGCTTCAACCTGAGCATCGCGAATCTGAGCGGGAAGGTTGGATTGGATGGTAAGCTGTAAAGCACGTACACGCTTAGGTATAGTATCCTTTCTACTGAGGGCGTCGGCCACAACATTGGCCTTGCCCGGATGGTATTTGATAGCGCATTCATAATCGTTCAAGAGCTCAACCCATCGGCGTTGATGCATGTTTAACTCCTTCTGCTTGAAGATATGCTCGAGACTCCTGTGATCGGTGTAAATGGTGCACTTGGTACCGTACATGTAATGTCTCCATATCTTAAGTGCGAAAACAACTGCTCCCAGTTCCAAGTCGCGTGTAGTGTAGTTCCTTTCGTGAACCTTAAGTTGGCGTGATGCGTAGGCAATGACCTTATCACGTTGCATCAACACGCAACCAAGTCCTTGGATGGAAGCATCGCAGTAAACCACAAAATCATCTGTGCCTTCAGGCAATGAGAGGATAGGCGCGCTACAAAGTCTATTCTTCAAGTGCTGAAATTCGGACTCCTGTGCATCACCCCAACGATAGGTGACACCCTTCTGAGTCAGTGAAGTGAGAGGTTGTGCAATCTTGGAGAAATCTTTGATAAACCTTCTGTAGTATCCTGCCAAACCCAAGAATTGGAGGATTTCTGTTGGTGATCGGGGTGCAGGCCAGTTCTTGATCGAGTCTACCTTGGATGGATCCACATGAATCCCATCCTTGTTTACTACGTGGCCTAGAAAGTGGACTTCGCGAAGCCAGAAGTCACATTTCGAAAACTTGGCATACAACTGCTCTTTTCGAAGAAGTTCCAGAATAAGCCTTAGATGTTGCTCGTGTTCTTCCTGACTCTTAGAATAGATCAGGATGTCGTCGATGAATACTATGACAAATTTATCCAGGTAAGGCTTGCACACTCGGTTCATGAGGTCCATGAAGACTGCAGGTGCATTCGTTAACCCGAAAGGCATAACCAGAAACTCGTAATGGCCGTAACGAGTTCTGAATGCTGTTTTGGAGACGTCTTCCTCTCGGACTCTCAGCTGATGGTATCCTGATCTCAAATCAATCTTGGAGTAATAGCTCGACCCTTGCAACTGGTCGAACAAGTCGTCAATACGTGGAAGAGGATAACGATTCTTAACAGTCACCTTGTTGAGTTCGCGGTAGTCAATACATATTCTGAAAGTACCGTCTTTCTTCTTCACGAATAGTACTGGGGCTCCCCAGGGCGAAGAGCTAGGACGTATAAAACCCTTTTCCAAGAGTTCTTGTAACTGCGTGGACAGTTCTTCAAGTTCCGATGGAGCTAGACGATAAGGTGCTCGAGCTACTGGTGCTGCTCCAGGAGCTAGCTCGATTTGAAACTCAACTTGGCGATGAGGCGGAAGACCAGGTAATTCCTCAGGAAATACCTCAGGAAAGTCACGTACAATAGGAATGTCTTCAATTCTCTTCACTTCCGTTGATGTGTCAGTAACGAGTGCCAGAATGGCACTGTGGCCTTTTCGCAAACACTTCTGGGCCTTAAGGAAAGAGATAATGCCTCGACATCACCACTCTTGTCGCCATGAATCATGAGGGGTTCTTCACCAGAACGAGGAATGCGGACGATTTTCTCCTTACAAACAATCTCCGCTTGATGATGAGATAGCCAATCCATCCCTATAACGACGTCGAAACTACCAAGTGTGATAGGAATAAGATCGATAGAAAAAGTCTGACCAGCTAAGACGAGGTTACAACCTTTAACTACATGTGTGGCTTCAATACTTTTACTGTTTGCTAGTTCTACCGTGTCTTTGGTGTTCAAAAGTGTTGGAGTGCGCTTAAGCATTTGGCTAGCTTTTAAGGACACATAACTAGTATCGGCACCGAAATCAAATAAAACAGTAACAAAGAAGTCGTCTAGAAGAAACTTACCCATCACAACGTTGGGATCGTTCCTTGCATCACCCTGACCTAGCACGAAAACACGTCCCCTGGCACTATTGCCATTATTGTCACCCCCATTGTTGCCTCCATTATTGCCTCCATTGTTGTTCCCATTGTTGTTCCCGTTTCCTTGGTTGTTGTTGTTCTGATTCTGGTTCAGCTGAGGACAGTTCCTCTTAAAGTGGCCTTCAGCGCCACACTGAAAGCAACCTTTATTGCCCTGCTGGTGCTGCTACTGGTGGTTCTGTGGAGCTTGTTGTTATTGTTGGCGATTTTGATTCGCAGGACGCGGGCTCCTGCAATCCTTAGCTTCATGACCCATCTTGTGACATCTCTGACAACGACCTTTGTTGCACTGCCCGCTGTGGTGCAAATTACATCGGTTGCACTTAGGGTGATTTCCTTTGTACCCACCCTG
Organism: Helianthus tuberosus; assembly: GCA_030545235.1. Classification (NCBI taxonomy): domain Eukaryota; kingdom Viridiplantae; phylum Streptophyta; class Magnoliopsida; order Asterales; family Asteraceae; genus Helianthus; species Helianthus tuberosus. Next base: position 94,124 of record JARYGA010031482.1, read on the forward strand.
ACCTTGATTCCCAGAAGATTGCTGGTTGGGGCTCCTGTATTCGTCTGTCTTTCGCTGCTGGGACTGAACTGAAGTTGAACCCTTACTGGAATTCCCATCCCATTTTTGCTTGTTGTCGCTGGGTGCATCAGGAGTAGCTGTGGCACTGATACGTTTGGGCAGTCTGTTCTGTTCAACTGCTTGATCGGTGAGACAATGAGCCAACTTGATGATTTGCTGAATGGTACCCAGGTTAGCCGAAGTCACGTGACTTTGAATCTCTGGTACAAGGCCCTCGAGGTATAGCTCAATACGTTTGATGGGAGGGTCCACCATAGTTGGACACAAGATGGCCAGCTCGTTTGACCTCTTAGTATACGCCTCAATCTTAGACCCCGTCATCTTCAGATTGAAAAATTCCACCTCTAGCTTGTGGATGTCATCCCGACTACAGTACTCCTCTTTGATCAGTTCTTTGAAACCATTCCAGGGGGTGGCATTAGCAACTGCCAGCCCTAGTAGTTGAACCTGTGCTTTCCACCAGGTTAACGCAGCACCTTCAAGTGTTCCGGTAGCATATTTCACCCTACGATCTTCAGGGCATTCTCACATCTCGAAAACAGACTCAAGCTTTTCAAACCAGTGAAGAAGGCCTACCGCTCCTTCTGTGCCACTGAAAGTACTAGGTCGACAGTCCATGAACGTTTTGAACGTGCACACAGGAGGCTGAGCATGTTGACCTGTTGCGCGAGAATAAAAGACAAGGTTAAGCACGAGGGTTGGTTTGCGAAGGTAGGATCTAAACGTCCTAAGAAGGGTTGGTATGGTAGGTTATACCTCCTGCAGGGTTTGCTGCGAGTGCCTCAGCAACTCGTTCGTTGATTAAAGCCGTCAACTGGGCTTGAGTGAGGTTGATAATTCCTCCGCGTCCGCTCATGATCTTCATAACGAAGCAACGTAAGTGAGAAAAGTGTCGCGAAAGTGCGTAAGTATGGGATGATGGTAGAGAGTAAGCACACAAGGTTCAAATAGTAATTATTACGTTAATTAATGCACAGTGTGAACTATCTAACCGACAATATAACATAAATCATACCACCTATTGTGTCGAGTCTTGCACATGGAGCGAAGCGTCGTTGTGGATCGTTGAGCACTGTACAGGTTATAGTCTGGTTTTACCAAAAAGCCTTTCCCTTTTTAAAACCAAGTTCACTATAACCAATGGCTTTGATACCAATCTGTCACACCCCCAAAGTCCACCATGCGGAGTATCACTGCTTGGAGGCGTGACATGACCAGGATCGAGCCACCAATCATATTGAACAACACAATTAAGTAAATAAAACCAAACACAATACGATTGGTGACCAAAAGGAAGTAGACTGACTTTAGGTTAACAAAGTTCAGATTTAAACAGCGGAAGCATAAAACGTAAGTTCGAAACATAAGTTCCATAGTTCATAAGTTTAAAGTCTAAAACGTAGATTTAATAAGTTCATAAGGTTTAGATGTTTAGTACGGGACATAACAATCCATATTCCACAACAACCTCCTCCTCGTGCAAGCTCCATCTAGCGACCTGTAAGGCATGTAACAACGAGTCAACAACAAAGTTGAGTGAGTTCACGTTTGGTTGTTTAGTTTTAAGTTGTTTCTGAAAACGTGGTTTGACTTTCGTTGGCGTATATTGCCGTGGGGGTTACCCCGTAGTTGAAAGTATGTTTAATCAGTTCCTTTTCATTACCCAAACCATATCCATAATTAGTGGGGGCTTCCCCATGTGAACTACTGGACGGTATGATATCGACTACTAACGAAAGTAAGTTGTGCCCTAAGTCAATGTCTATCAGCATTGACCCTTTGCCTTAGTCCATTAGTACACGCCCGTTCGAATGACACGGTGTGAGGTTTGTTAAACCTAATAGCGCTATTAACTAATGACCCGCTCGCCATCGGCCTCGGCGATTAAGTCGATATAAAATGAGGGACTTATGATAGAGTTTTGTCTAGTAAGTTTTAAGGTTGTTGTCCTACACAAGGAGGACGAACGTACGTAGTTCTCCCAAAGAGAATACGCAGGATTAACATTGGCATCCTATCCAAAGAGGATGGCCGTACATATCCTACCTAAGTAAGATATGTAGATTCCGTTTTAATTCTTTAACCCATTCCCAAACCACCGGGAATCCCATTGGTTGCTCGGTTCGACTCTCAAATATAGCTAACAGTCAAGGTCGGTCAATCATGTCCTAATATGATTACCAGTTAGTCATTTAGTGGTTTTCAAATAGAGCACAAAGTTCCTACACGTATCTAACACATAACATGCATTACTTTAACGGTTTATTCCCATATAAACTTATCATCTATTCCCGTTCATAAGCAAACATATGACATTACACATAACACATATAACATGTTATATCATTCACAGATAACATACCCGACATTTAGACACGCAAATTACAACTTATGTCATTTCAGCTTTAATATTCAAAACCGGGCTGTTTTCGGACATTTTAATAAAATAGTTAACTTATTCCAAATTTCCCAAATTTTTACAAAATGTCTTAAACGATCCAAATATTATTATGCAAAAATTTCGGGGTCCAGTTCAGTACCAATATTTTATAAAAATTCATTTTCCAGACTGAAATCAAATTTATCTTTTTCTGACTGCAGTCCACGGAATAATTTATTTAAAATCCATCGAGAGTCCGATTTACGAAATTCCAATGAGAGAATTACGAATACATCGGTGGTCATCTACAGTACAAATTGCGTGATCTAACTCTACACAGAATTCAAGGTATGGCAGAAAACAGAACGCATATTTTCAGCAGCAAAAATGCAGCTCTAGCTACTGTTACGAAATGACACTTTAAAAATAGTAAACGGAGTCGAAAAATTATGATTCCGGTGCCATTAGAACCGTATTTCATAATACTTAAATCTAGACTTCAGAAAATACATTTTTCGTTAAGTTACGGTCTGATTACAGCCAACTGAAGTTGGCTGTAATCACTAAACAGCTTTCTGTTTTCAGTCTTTTAACTTCCAAGTGGAGATCCCACATTCTAGAACCGGTTGAGGGGGGGGGGGGTTGGTCTAGTTGGGTTTCAATCACTAGTTAGTTGATTGGTTAGAAAGTTAAGTGATTTAGTTAGTGTTTTATGTGTTATGTAATAATATAGGGTGTTAAGGTGTTCGTGGGACTATAACTAGCTTAGTAAAATAATAACAATATGTTTGACAATATTTTTATGTTCCGGGTAAAGTCCGGTTGTTCGGTTTGATACTGTTCCGTTAAAGTGCTTAATTAATCCGTTTAGTGTCCTATATATATATTTTTGTAATCATTTTAATTCTCAACACTCAGGAAAGCATAACGGACTATTTAGTAACTTTTCTGTATACTACTAGTATGTTAACAAGCGCATGTAAGTATAACACAGAAATCAGAAAGCAGTTAAATGATTCAGCACAGTCATCAAGTACTTTAATTAACATTAATAGATTGTACGGTTACATGTAAATTTGAGGGTTGTCACATTCTCCCCCTGTTAAGAGAATTTCGTCCCGAAATTTAGCGCGTGGTTACTGAGGAAGCTAGTTAAGTTGCGTTGTTTTCCTGGTTTTCCTGGGGTGTCACATCAAACCCTAATTAACAACGAACAAGAAATCAAGATTCAACACCTCTTCAATTCTTCAATTCCAGTTGACTTCTTCATCTCAATCCTCAACTCTCCACAGGTAACCTTTCAATTTCATCTTCAATATGTTAAAAGATATAAAAAATTACTCAACCGATTGTGGTTAAAACTCTGAATCCAAGGTCACACAACTCACATCTGACCAAAATCAATGGAATTCAGATCATAAATTAGGGTCTTCTTATAATTATGATGGTGTTGGTAGCTAAGCAGTTAAAGAGGTCCAAAATCGAATAGCGGTCAAGGTCCGCTATATGATATATAGGTTATAGCGGTGGTATAACGGTAATTTTTATACCATGCATAATTTATGTATTTATATATATATTTAATACATATACCATTAATTTTATATTTTTTATATATAAATTCATAAGTATGAGGACTAAATATAAACTAATGAAGATGGAGGGGGGTTATATGTTAAAATACGCAAACTTAAATAACCCTAATTATCCCAACTTTCATCATACTCCGTTTTCCCGCTCTCCTTCTCTTCTTCATCAGGCATAGTACCCAGTTATCTCTACAGTGGTTCAAAATCATGGAGCAACAGCTGATTTTTGTTCGAATTAAGGTAACAATTCGTTTCACTTAACCGATTTGGTCAAATTTTGACTAATATCTGATCCAGTTTTGACCTATTTGGTTCGATTATAGGCGACGTTTGATCGATTTTTTCAAACTTTGACCTAATTTGACTTTGACCGCTATACAAGTTTCCAAATAGCGGGCTATAGCGCCGCTAATAGCGGAACCGCTATGAGCCACCGCTATTTGGACCGCTACAAACCCAGACGTCCGCTAACCGCTATAGCGCTGCTATTAACTGCATAGGTTGGTAGAAATTTGGAGTCAAAATCCTCGAAATTAGGGCTTTCTCAGGAGTTGACTTTCTGTGTGATAATTCCAAATTTGGTCAAAATCAATCTGATTTTGATAAATTTAAAGGAAAATTGGTTGTTTTTGAGGATAATGATAGTGATAGTGATAATGATAATAATGATAATAAGCATGATCAGGATGAGAATTGGTTTGTGGAGAGGGATTTTTTTTCAGTTGTTCGAGAATTCGAGAGGTGGAAGATAATGAGAGTTATGGGATGGTTAGAGAAGAAAGAGAGAAGGTGGGGGTTATTTTTTTTATAAAGGAGTGGGTCCCATAATAAATAAATCTATTTAATAGGCGAAGTTATTTTATTTTAAGGTAAGAGTATTTTTGTCATTTCACATCCTCTTAACTGAGAAAACTAACTGATGTTAGGCCTAGGGACTATCCGGGAACGAAATTGCAAAAGTTGAGTACTATAGCTGTAATTTTAGAAAGTTAGGGACTAAAGGTGAAAAAATGGCAAACCACAAGGACTATCCAGGCATTTAACTCTATATATTATCTTGGTTTAAAAATAGTTATAATTATATATTATATTATATATTATCTTGGTTTAAAAAAACACTTATATATATAATGCTTTATGTAATTATATAGTATATTATATAAAAGTTATTATAATTGTAATTTTTTTGGCCTCAAATTCACCACTTAAATCAGTACATGACTTCATGCTAATCAACTTGTCAGTTGCTTTGAATTTTGTGGTGAACAAATCAGGTACTCGAGTTTGTGTAAAATGGCACAGAAGTTAGTGGGCATATTGAAGCAGATGGATCCTAGAGACTCGTATTGTATCCAGATGATAGATGCCCTCCTGGAAAAGTTGTGAGTTTCTTGTTACCGGTAACTTAAATCTTGTTACAAATTGAATGAGTCAATATATGTGGTAAATTTTTTTTCCTCCTCCACTCAGCTTTTTCTCTAGATGTTCTTCAGTTTGTTAACTTGATGTCTGGAGTCATTTACTCGTTTCAACCTGAACTTGCTTTGGCACATCACCCAATGGCAACAACTGGGTCACCCAATGGAACTTGTTTTGTATAAAGTTGGTGCAGGGCAGCTGTTTCGCTACAATTTGGTGTGTGGCGAGTCGTTGTGGCTGCTGTTCTGGTTTCATTTGAACTTGTATCTGTTTGGGTCTATATAGTATGGCATTTGTACATGACATCTGTGCTAACATATTTTGGTGATTCAGGTCATTCATTTATTGAACAAAATGGTGTTGATATACTTTTGAAAAACTAAAATTCTATTCAGAATGAGTTCGTGTTTAAATACTATATTATGTCAAGTTAACAAACGTATCCGCAACAACGCGCGTGCATTCCCACTAGTGTCTACTAAACCCTACTGCATAGATTTGTTTATATACCTGATGAAACATAGGCTAACACTAGGGTCAATCTGCGGGGTTACTTCAATGGTGGGTTCAATCTCCTTTCTTACTCGTTGGAAATGGCTCGGCTCCTGCAAAACAGCAACACCGTTAGTCTCATTAAGAGGGGAATATGGGGGTTTCCCTCTTAACCAGGCTCCGGCGTGAGAATAAGTACTGTTCTGAGGGAGGATAAACAGTGTGTGTTAAGTGTGAGAATATAGAGAGCAAGATGATTCAACCTGAATGATGAAGGGTCCTATTTATAGCCGGAGGGTGAGAGAGGGGAGAGCAGCGATGCCAGCTGTGGTTGCGCGCCAGCTGTCCGACCAAGGGGAATATCCTCTTGGTCTCCTCTGCTGTGGTCAGTGTAGTGGTACACGTGGCGCGCTTGCATTTGCCCATCTTGGAGACGTCGTACTGGTGTTGTCGGGCTGCTCTTAGATTTGTTACAGGCCTACCTGGCGCCTGGTGACACATGTTGTCCTTTATGTCGCGTATTTCACAAATTCCTAGATAAATTCGTTATTGTTTTTATCGATGACATTCTGGTATATTCTAAGAGTCGTGAAGAGCATGAAGCACATCTACATGCGGTACTTGGAACCTTGCGGCATGAGAAGTTATACGCTAAGTTTTCCAAATGTGACTTTTGGCTTAGCCAAGTGGCATTTCTAGGTCATGTCATATCAGCAGAGGGAATTATGGTAGACCCAACAAAGGTTGAAGCTATTACAAAATGGCCAAGACCCACTCCTGTTACCGAAATACGAAGTTTCTTGGGTCTTGCTGGCTATTACCGAAGATTTGTTGAAAGATTCTCGGTAATTGCTTTACCACTCACAAAACTCCTAAGGAAAGGGGTGAAGTACTCATGGAATGAGGAACAAGAGAAAAGCTTTGAAGAATTAAAGAAACGACTCGTATCCTCTCCGATACTCGCTCTCCCTTCTGGATCAGGAGGTTACCAAGTCTATAGTGATGCCTCAAAGAAAGGATTAGGTTGTGTGCTAATGCAACATGGGAAGGTTATTGCCTATGCCTCCCGTCAGTTAAAGCCTTATGAAGTTAACTACCCTACACATGATTTAGAACTAGCCGCAGTCGTCTTTGCACTTAAGATTTGGCGACACTATCTGTATGGTGAGAGTTGTGACATCTTTACCGACCACAAGAGCCTCAAGTACATATTCACGCAGAAGGAGCTAAATATGAGGCAAAGAAGGTGGTTAGAACTTTTAAAAGATTACGACGCAAATATTCAATACCATCCAGGTAACGCCAATGTTGTAGCTGACGCGTTGAGCCGAAAGAATTCAGGGACTATATCTTACTTACAAATTCAGCCTCATATTATGAGGGATCTTGAAAGGATGAACATTTGGCTTCAGGTTAGTAAATCTGATGGATATCTAGCTAGAATGCCGATTGAACCCGATCTCATATCACGGATTAAAGATGCACAGAAGCAAGATGGAGAACTTTGGGCAATTGTGCAAAATCTTGAGGTGGGTAAGCAATCTGAATTTCGTATAGACCATCATGGGGTTATTTGGTGCGGTAAAAGACTTTGTGTACCCAATGACTCCACCCTTCGTGAGTCATTGTTAGCCGAAGCTCACAGCTCACCATTTTCAATTCACCCAGGATCTACCAAGATGTATCGAGACTTGAGACAGAACTTCTGGTGGAATGGCATGAAGGAAGACGTTGCTCGATACGTAAGTAAATGCCTCACTTGCCAACAAGTGAAAATTGAACACAAACGAGCAAGCGGTCTATTGCAGCCATTGGATATTCCCATATGGAAGTGGGATGAGATTACAATGGATTTTGTTACCGGTTTGCCTAAGACATTCAAGAAGAATGATGTTGTATGGGTTGTTGTCGATAGATTGTCAAAGTCAGCACATTTTATACCAATTCATCAAGGAATTTCGGTTAGTAAGTTATCCGAAATATTTCTTCAAGAGATTATTCGACTCCATGGCACACCGTGTTCCATTGTTTCAGATAGAGACCCACGTTTCACCTCACGATTTTGGAAAGGTTTTCAGACAGCTTGGGAAACACGACTGAAGTTTAGTACGGCTTTCCATCCACAAACAGATGGGCAGTCAGAACGCACGATTCAGACCTTGGAAGACATGCTCCGAGCATGTGCACTTGAATGGTCTGGAAACTGGGATGAATATCTATGCCTTGTTGAGTTCGCTTACAACAATAGTTGGCAAGCAAGTATTGGAATGGCACCTTTTGAGCTTTTATACGGTCGGAAATGTCGCGCACCGATATGCTGGGATGAAGTTGGAGAAAAGATTATTGAAGGGCCAGAATTAGTTCAGATTACAAATGAAAAAGTCACTATGGCACGAGAAAAACTAAAAGAAGCTCAGAGCAGACAAAAGAGCTATGCAGATCAAGATAGACGACCACTCGAATTTAAAATTGGTGACCACGTATTCTTAAAGGTATCACCTTGGCGTGGCATTCGTAGATTTGGAATTAAAGGGAAGCTTAGTCCTCGTTTCATTGGTCCATTTGAAATCCTTGAAAGAATTGGAGAAGTATCATATCGATTAGCTTTACCACCTCAGCTCTCTCACGTTCATAACGTTTTTCATGTCTCCTCGTTAAGAGGATATAATTATCATCCACTCCATGTCATTAGTTATCCGTTACTTACAATTCACGAAGATTTGTCCTACGAAGAGGAACCAGAAGCCATCTTAGATCGACAAGAAAGGGTTATGCGTAGGAAAGTAATTCCATTTGTTAAAGTCCTCTGGAAAAATCACTCTGAACGCGAAGCAACATGGGAATCAGAAGAATCAATTCGCTCTCTATACCCTAATCTATTCGAACAATAGAATTTTAGTCAAGGTAACGGTGAACCTTGCTCTTTAATCTATGTTCATTTAGTTATGTTTGTGGTCATTCATACTTTGCTTTATGTGAATATATCTTAGTTATGATTAAGCATGTTTATGTAGGAAATATCAGTACCACTAGTCACTCTTGTTATCTGTAAGTCTATGTTGATTTTCTGCATGATTAAATATGTTATTAAGATACGTAGAGGAAGAACCATTAGGACATAGTGGTAAGGTAATTGACAATTATGGTCATGAACGTAATTATGAATTTTAGATATACATGTGTGTTAGGAGCTTCTTGTTATATAAGTTAGTAACTCTGCTATGAAAATTCCGTTACTTATGCGATATGTTATATTCTTATTTGAAAAATTTCGAGGACGAAATTTCTTTTAAGGGGGTAATAGTTGTAATGACCATAAATTTAAAAATCATTATTCTAGAAATAAAAGAATAATAATAATTTATAATAAACTAAACATTTATCTTATGATCCATCCTTCTGTATATCAACCAAAACTATTATTATTATTTATAAATTATCCAATAGGAAACCCTAATTAAGACACCCAAGTAATTCTGCATAATCCCTAAAATTTTTAGAACATTTGAAATTAGAATCAGGGCCCCTAAAACTTAAGGGGGGTAAACCCTAACTAATGATTATCTCTAAAATACGTTGTCAAACTTGAAATTCGTTCGAACGTCGACTCAGCAGGGCTACCCAGGTGACAAGCCTACCCTATCCTACTTTGACACCACAGGCGAGTCGCGACAGGGACCATGTAATCTGTCGCGACACGCAGGAGATGCAAAATTCGGGTATAAATACAGGGGCCTGGGACTTGATTCATGGCTTCAGTTCGACGTAAAAATTCACAAAATACACCGAGTTATGCTCTGTTTACTACAATCAACACATACGGATCACTAATGGACGCCACAATCAGGGTAATAACTCGATCGCTGATACGATTCAATGTCCGATTGATTGAAATCAATCCAATGGATGTTTAAGTGCTGCTCAAATTTGGGTTATGCTTTGTCATTAGTCGTGATTCCGATGGATGTTTAAGTAATTTCACTTTGTCATTAGTTGTGATTCCGATGGATGTTTAAGTGTTTGCACTTTGTCATTCGTTGTGAATCCGATGGATGTTTAAGTGATTTCACTTTGTCATTAGTTGTGAATCCGATGGATGTTTAAGTATCGCACTTTGTCATTCGTTGTGAGGATTTTAATCTCGTGAGGTATCGTAATGCTGTATTAAGTTACTAACCTAGTTTGTGTGCATGTTATTTAAATTAGGTTAAAAGATTAATCAGTAGTCTAAACTCTGCCCGTATAAATCTGAAATATTATCACAAGGTAGCATCACTTTGGAATTATTAAGGTACAGATCCTTACCCTCACTCCTTATTGCTTCATATTCAAATTGTTATAAACCCATTAAATTCATATATCTTTTAAAACTCCTCACGTCTTTGATTATCGATTCATTTGACAGTTCGTTGGATTCCTATTCTAATCATAACTTTGGATTTAGCTTTCATGTCATGCAATAGTATTATGTTAGTTGTACTCATTATCGCATGTTCCAATATATGTTACGTCTTGTTATGAAAAATATTTTGATAAGTTATGTGAATAAGACCATTTGTACTCTGATACCCTGAGTGTCGCTTCTCGTGGAGTGTCCCACGAGCATGTTGTTGCGGCATCGACATCATGTGCTCCATCCGTGACGGAGAGATCAGTTCACGGCGTCCCTAGGTACAAGTGAGGTACAAAGCTACTAGGAGGCGTATGGATCGATCCTAGGATTTAAGTTAAGGAGGTGGATAGCGGGTATGCCAACTCGCCATCTCGTGTGATAATTATGCAGGAGTAGCTACCTGTGTATTGTCACGTTTTAAGTTTGGCTCATGGGTACATCCGTATGATATGATTATGAAATTACGTTACTTGCATCATATCATTTTAACATAAAGTTTCATCCGAATAACATTTCATATAAAGCATTATTTGTTATTTGAGCCTATTATTCCGTACTGAGCATTTGGCTCATTCCGTAAACTTTTTGTATATACAGGTTCACAGGTTACTTCGGGCGGGGTAAAGAGAGAAGAATAAAGCCTAGGAATAAATCTGAAGATGTTAGTTAATCAAGTCAAATGTATCCGTTTGTATATTAACCTTAAGTTTAGTTGTCGTGTGGTTGTATCCTTATCAAATAAATAAATGGAATTATGACTTTTGTTTATGATACCACTGTTATTGTGACACGTCAGCCCTTCTGGGTTGGGGTGTTACAGGCCGCATGGCGTACCGCGCATGGGTGTTGACTGCTTTATAAAAGTTGAGCCAAATGGATGCATGGCGTACTGCGCATGGTTTTTGGCACTTTATAAAGGTTGAGCCAAATGGACGCATGGCGTACCGCGCATGGGTTTTGGCACTTTATAAAGGTTGAGCCAAATGGACGCATGGCGTACCGCGCATGGGTTTTGGCACTTTATAAAGGTTGAGCCAAATGGACGCATGGCGTACCGCGCATGGGTTTTGGCACTTTATAAAGGTTGAGCCAAATGGACGCATGGCGTACCGCGCATGGGTTATGGCACATGGTAAAGGTTGAGCCAAATGGACGCATGGCGTACCGCGCATGGGTTTTGGCACTTGGTAAAGGTTGTTTTCAGGAAGAAGCTTTGTTGTCTTGGGAAGGAGTGACTGATGTGACTGTTGGGTGTCAGGTGAACAGGCGCCTTTTCAGTCATGTCAGTTACTTTATGTCATGATGGCAGTCGTCTGTTGCACACGTTTCCGAAAAAAGAGGCGGCGTCTTCTCTCTCCTCTGACGTGTTTCCTTCCCGTTGGTTGTCTTTTGGTATTCTGACAGCCCACTACCCATCGCATTAAATGCGATGGGTATAAGTATCCGGTGACCTTCTCTTTCTTCACCACTTTTCAAAATTTGAATTCCGGATTTCTCTCTTCTCTCTTATTTTCTTTCTTCTTCTCTCGAATTCATCTGCATTATTGTTTGCTTTCTTGCAATGTCTTCTGCAAATCCATCTTCGAGGAAAAGAAGGAACAAAGGTAAAACTCCGCCTGGCCCGGATCAGGCGGTAATAGGGTGGAGAGAGGAGGAATTCCACAACTTGGTGAGAGAGATGGGCTTCCTTCCTGAGTGGGGTGCTCAGTACCCTATCTCTGGTTCCACCGCCATGGACGCTCCTCCCGGGTATATGACCTTGTGTGCTGCTTTCTTCCGGGAAGGCAACTTCAGGCTTCCGATGACTCGATTTACTGCTGATGTGCTCAGGGGTTATGGTCTCCACATATCTCAGATCAATGCCATCGGGCTCCCTCGTATTACTCACTTTGAGTTCGTTTGTATGGCTAACCGTTTGGATCCGACGTTTGAAATGTTCAACGTCTTCTACACCGTTTCATATACAAGTGGTTTTTACTCCTTTAGTGCTCGTACCGGCGTTTCCCCAGTTTGCTCTGTGCCGTTGAAGAGTCTCCATGACTGGAAACAAAAGTTTTTTTATATTCGCCGGGGTGTTGTTCCTGTGGATATGCATTACAGGTCGGTGGATGAGGGTATCCCCAAGGTTGATATGGTTGCAAATTTTGCTGACCGGGATTGGTATAAGAAATTGACTCGTAAAGCCACACCAATTATCCAGCTTGAGGAGATGGCATTGGTGGGTGCCGGTATGAGCATGAAGTGGATCCCTAAACATCCGTTGGGGGTCCCGGTTTATGGTCATGATGGCAAGCGTACGTTTTGCTCCATATCCTTTTTCCTTTCTTTTGTATGTGTTCGTTGTATTATTTTTGCATTGTTCTTTATCTTCGTGTTTTTTGCAGTGGGTTTCACTTTGTTGAACGTTTTGGATCTTAAGGCACCGGGTGCCATGGTTGAGGCGATACAAAAACCTGAGAAACGACCTTGGTTGGATCAGATCCGTGGCCGTTTTCTGCATCCAAGCAATGAGAGTTTTACCACTTATGTTAACACTGTTTTAGGTGAAGATAGTGAGAGTGATGATGATGCATTTGATTCCATTCGAGAGGAAGTTATCGTTCTCTCGAGTGATGGATCTGGCAGATCTTTTGAAGACCTAACTTCTCGTTCCGCGCGTGCAGGTCCGACGCAGGGGGCTGTGCATGAGCCGGTGAACGAGCCTGTTGTTGATGATGTGGAGATCCCAGTCGAAACTGCTGACCCGTTGGAGACGAGGAGAAAAGCAAAATCTGACAAAACAGAAGGGAAAGGGAAAAAAGCTGAGGAAGCTGCCTCTGAGACTCCGCGTAAGCGACCTCATACCCCTCGTGTCTTAGGTTACGTTGTAGTTTCTGATACCTTGTCCGGTTTAGGGGCCGGAGAGAAGCGTCCTGAGTCGGACCCTGAAGACCGCGCTACTATAACGGAGATGTTGCAAAAAAAAGGCTTTTGAGGAAAGGAAAAGGAAGCTTGACGAGCAAGCTGCTGCTGTGTTGGCGTCAAAAAAGATTAAACTCCAGAAAGAGGATCCTCCTGCCCCTTCTGAGTCGGAGGTTGATATGGGGATTTTTGCTGAGAAACCTGGGGATTTGCTGCAGAAGATTTTTGAGGCTTCTGGTATTCGTTTTTTCAGTTTCCAGTTTGTCTTTCTGTTTTTGGTTGTTTTTCTTTCTCTTCTCTGAATGCATTGCTCGTTTTGGGGCAGGTGCCAAATCAGCCAAGACTGGACACAAGATTGACATTTCCAAAATTACTCCTCCAGAATCTCCGCCGTCGAGGGCATTTGGGTTGTCTCCTCCCCATGATACTCTTGGTGGGAAGAGGAAAGAGGATGTGGCTGTTGAGCAGGTTGGGGAAGGTGGTGGTGATACAGGTGGTAATGCTGCAGGTGGTGTTGGCGGTGACGCTGCGGGTGGTGCTGGTGGTGCTAATCGCGGTAAGAATGTTGAAGTTGAGTTGGAATCGAGTGAGGCCACTCCTCATCAAACGATATATACCAAGCGTCCGCCGGGTGCTGGTGGTGGTGCAACATCCGGGGTAGTCCGGAGTCCTAATGTTGAGTATGCTCGGGGTGGTTCTTGGGACACCCATAATCCAGCATGCGATGATCTGCCCCATGTGCCTCGCTGGCGCTTGACCCAGGGCTCCCGGATGAACGACCTTGACAATTGTCATGAGTTTTTCTCTCTGTCTCTCCCCCCAGCTGAAAGGTTATTTCAGAAGAGGCGCCGCCGGTTAGAACTGTTGGATGATCATGTTCAAGCCGGGGTTAACTTCTGGTCTACTTCTCAGGAGATTGTCCATGAATGGAAGCTGATGGGAGAGGACACTCTTGAGTTTGAAAATGAGAAGAGGTTGTTTGCGGAGGAGAGAGAAAAATTTAATACTGAGAAGAAAGGGTTGGTGTGGAGGGTATCCGATGCAGAGGAGAAACTCGCCAAGAGAAACAAGCGAATGCCGATAAGCAGAAGAATTGGGAGGCTGCGTGCGAGCGGACTAATGTGGAGCTTAAGTCTCAATGTGACGCTATTGTACGTTTGTCTGGTGAGAAGACTGAGCTTGCTGAGGAAGCTTAAAAGGCGCGCGTCGCGTTTGAGAAGAAAGAGAAAGAGTACATTGATCGCATCGCTAAGTTGGAAGATCTTGCGAGGCAATATGAGACTACTGAGCGCCTCCTTCAAGAGAAAACTATTGAATGCAGAGCCTCTGAAGTCCTTGCTGAGGAAACATAAGCCGATTGCAAGTGGTTGCTGTCGCGCGCGGTGCCTCTGGTAACTTCCGTTATTTTATTTTATGATTTTCGTGGACTGTTTCTCTTATTTGTGTCTTCTTGTAGATTGCTGATCGCATAGTGAACTCCCACGAGCTTGCCAATTATATGTTTGGGTTGGGGCAAGCTGGTTACAATAGCGGGCGCAAGGATGGGTATAACGAGGGTAGGGCTGCAGCCCTTAATAAGGAGAAAGAACATCACTTCGAGTTGTGGAAGGAGGATTGTAGCGCTGCTTATGCCGCGAAAAGACAAGAGTTTTCGTCTTTGGAGTTTGCTGTGGTTAAGGCTGCGAAAAAATTGGCTCGAAGATCTGATGGTGTCGTGTTGTTGAAAAAAGCGCTTGGTGATGGAGGTGGTGCGGCTGGAGGTGCTGGGCCCAGTCATCCCGAATGAGGGACTCTGGCCTGCGCGCCGCGTATGACCTTGGTTGGTCTTGTACTTGACAATTGCATGAATAATTTTAACTTTCTTGTTATGCCTGTGGATATTTGGCTATGCTTTGACATTTGTTATGCTAATAGTTGTTTGTTTTTATGCGAATTTTGTTATCGTCATAATATGTGCATGTATAATTACTTTGATTCAGGTATCACGAATGAATGATGGCGCTGACAGGTTGTGTTGTGTTTATTACAACATTTTATTCTGTCGTTTACGTGCGCAGGTTGGTTCGTGAATACGAAGTGATCGGATTACAGGTTATTGTGTGGACCCAGCTGTGCTCAGCCTTGGGGGTTCTTACAATGTTCGTTTGTCCTGTGTTCGATGCTTTCGTGTTTATGTGGGCACGAAGTGTTTTTGTTTGGCATTTGTTAGGCTTTAGTTGTGTATCTGACCCGACTGTGCACTTGTTTGTGACAGGCCTTGGAGGTCTACAACGTTTCCTTATGGTCGAGCCATTGATGTTTTCGTGTATGCCCAAAGTAATATATGCAGTTGTGACAGGAAATTTGCATGATGGAAAAAATAGCCAAACACTTCTTGTATTACTATAAATGTGTTGGCGATTCAGCCGTTGCAGTTACATAAGCTTTTTACAGGTAACACTTTCTCAGCTGTTGAGCGTTCCAAGTTCGTGGAACCTCTTTGTTGTCGATGGTGCGTAGCTTGTAGGCTCCCTTTCCGAGTACTGTGTCGATAACATACGGGCCTTCCCACTTGGGAGCCAACTTTCTGGGTTTTTCAGCATTCGAAGCCTCGTTGTCTCTGAGGACGTATTCTCCCGGATTGAAGGTGCAGACTCGGACTTTAGAGTTGTAATATTTTTCTAGCTTCGTTTTGTACTTTGCTTCATTGATTGCCGCCATTTCTCTCCTTTCTTCTAGGAGGTCAAGGTCGATCCTCCTCTCTTCTTCATTGTTGATCATGTTCATTGAGAGCATTCGGGGTGACGGCAGTCCTATCTCCGCTGGTATTACTGCCTCTGACCCATAAACCAAGCTAAACGGTGTTTCTCCGTTGCTTGTTTTGGGCATCGTCCTGTGGGCCCACAAGATGCTGGGCAGTTCGTCTACCCAACCTCTTCTTTTTTCTCCCAACCTTGCCTTGATTCCATCGACAATACTTTTGTTGACGGCTTCAACTTGACCGTTTCCCTACGGGTGCGCGACCGAGGAGAAGGTGTGCTCGATGTGTAATTCTTTGAACCACTGTTGAAGGTTGTCTTCGGCGAAGTTGGTTCCGTTATCCGTGGTGATCTTGAGTTGTAAACAGAAATGGCATATGATTTGTTCCCAGATGAATTTTTTGACGACGGTGGCTGTGGTCGATGCGAGGGCCTTTGCTTCTACCCATTTGGTGAAATAGTCGACTGCGACTATTATGAATTTGACAGCTCCTGGGGCTTCGGGGAAAGGTCCGACCATATCTATTCCCCATTGTTGAAAGGGCCACGCCTGGTGACTGGTACCAATTCATTCTTGGGGCGCATTGTTTTGGGGGCATGTCTTTGGCACCCACTGCATTTCCTCAACTCTTTAACCGCATCCAAATGCATCCCGGGCCAGTAATATCCCGCGTTCATGACCTTTGCCACCACCATTCTTGGTCCGGCATGTATACCACAAATTCCCTCGTGCACTTCTCTGATCAAATAATTTGCGTCTTCTGGATCAACGCATCTTAACAAGGGTCCGAGGTATGATTTTCGGTATAAAATCCCATCAGCCATCTGATAGTGTTCTGACTTGTACTGGATTTTCCTCGCTTCCGCTTTGTTTTCCGGGAGGATTGCAGATTGGAGGTACGCGATTATCGGAGTCATCCAAGACGTTGTTCCTAGTTGAATAACGCTTACTTCCCTTAGTGGCACTGATGGGTTGCTTAAAACCTCTATGCGCACATCCTTTGCTAGGTGTTGGAAACTTGTAGAAGCGAGCTTACTCAGCGCGTCTGCTGGTTTATTCTCACTTCTATTAATGTGGTGCACCTTGTAGGAATAAAAGGTTTGTAACAGCGTCTTTGCTTGACTCAGGTAGAGCGCCATTGTGTCTCCCTTGGCTTCATACTGCCCGTTGATTTGTCCGGCCACTAACATGGAATCTACATGCGCTTCGATGTGTCGCACTCCCATTTTGATTGCCAACCATAAACCAGCGAGGAAAGCTTCGTATTCAGCTTCATTGTTTGTGCTTTTAAAATCCAGGCGTATGGCGTAGGTGAACTCATGTTTGTCAGGGCTCACCAGCTGGAGCCCAGCACCTGCGCCATCTTCATTAGACGCGCCGTCTGTGTATAACAACCATGGTTCTTCTACTTGCTGTTTTTCGGCTTTCTCCATCGCCTTACATTCTCGATCCTTGTCGTCCGGCACCTCTGTCATGAAGTCTGCAAGTACTTGGCCCTTGATCGCCGGTCTTGGCCTGAAAACCACATTATGACCCCCGAGCTCTATCGCCCACTTTGCTAGTCTCCCTGAGATCTCTGGCCTTGCGAGGATGTTGCCAATATTGTAGTTTGTTAGCACGTGGATGACGTGGTTGGCAAAGTACCTGCGTAGCCGTCTGGATGCATGGATCAGTGCGAGTACTAGTTTCTCCATGATTGCGTACCGGGTTTCTGGGCCAGTCAGGGTTCGTGACACATAGTAGACTGGTGTTTGGACACCTTGTCGATCAACAAGTAACACTGCTCCCACTGCTCTGTCGGAGGCTGACAAGTATAGCACCAGAGGCTCTCCCTTGACTGGTGCAGTTAACGTTGGTAGTTTGATGAGGCAATCTTTCATCTCGCGGAATGCGCTCTCGGCTTCCGGAGTCCACTGAAATTGGCTTTTCTTCATGCAATTTCTGAGAGTTTTTATAAACGGGAAAGATTTGGCTGCGTGATTGGCTAGGAAACGGTTAAGTGCGGCCAACCGTCCTGCCAGTTTTTGCATCTCCTTGATCGTCGAAGGTGAAGGCATACGTTCAATTGCTTGTATTTTATCGGGGTTCACCTTGAAGCCATCTTTCGTGACGATGAAACCCAGGAATTTCCCCTCTTCCATGCCGAAAGAGCATTTCGCTGGGTTCAGCTTGATACTTACTCCGCGCAAGGTGTCGAACGTCTTTTGGATGTTTGTCAGCATGGTGCTCTCTTCTTTGCTCATAATGACTAGATCGTCCATATATACCTCAATGTACTTGCCGATGGCATCGTGGAAAGTTTCATTCATGAGCCTCTGATAAGTCGCGCCCGCGTTCTTTAAACCGAAAGGCATCTTGGTGTAGCAGTATAGCCCTGTTGGGGTGCAGAACGCGGTTTTGTCTTCATCCTGCACAGCCATCTGTACCTGGTGGTACCCCTTGTAGCAATCGAGGAAACATTTCCATCGGAATGTGGCGAGTGAATCAATCTTTTCATCAATGTCTGGTAAGGCGTAACAGTCGCGTGGACATGCCTTATTCAGATCCTTGTAGTCTACGCACATTCTCCAGCTACCGTTGTTCTTTTGGACCATCACTGGGCTTGCTACCCACGTTTGGTACCTGACCTCTCTGATGATTCCCGCATTTAACAGCTCTATCACCTGCTCTTTCATGGCGTCGTGCTTTATGTCTCCCAAGTGGCGCTTGGCATGCACTACCGGCTTTGCGTCCTCCGAGACGTTTAATCGATGTTCAGCTATGTGCCGTGGAACACCCACCATGTCTGCCGGTGTCCAGGCGAACACATCCATGTTTTGGAGCAACAGTTTCTTTAGTGCGGTGCGCGTTAGATCGGACATTGCAGGCCCTAATGTAACTGTTTGTTCTGGGTATGCGCTGTTCAATACCCATTTTTCTGCTTCCACGCGTGGCGCTGGTTTACTTGCTTTTGCAGGTCTGAGCTCATCTGTTGCTAATACTTCTTTGCTTGCATATATGATGGCCACTCCTGTTTCTGTTGGGAATCCCACAGCTGAGTGTGGGCCAGAGCAGATCATGCTGAAGTCGCCTTGGGATTCTCTTCCCAGCAGAATATCGTGTCTTGAATGTGCTGGCAGCACCATGAATGTGACTTCTTCTGTTCTTGAGTTTCTTTCGTCTGAGAGCAACACTGGGAATGATATTTGTCCTAGAGGAAAAACAGCTTCATTGCAGAAACCAGTGAGCGGGTAATCGACTGGTTCTAAGCACGCCTTATCCTCTTGATCGAATTGATTAAAACATTGTTCATATATGAAGTGCTCCCCGGATCGATGAAAATGTAGTCTGTTTGATAATGCCCTATTACGCCCGGGATGACTATGGGTCTTCTTTCTCGTGGGCCTCCTCTTACAACCGGGAAAACGACTTGTTTCTCACGCCATGAATCGTCTTGTGCGCGCTTGTTGTAGTTTTTTCTTGGCCGTCGTGGACCCCCTTGAACCATGTGGGTTTCTAATTTCCGGAGTTTCTTGTTATCTGGTCCTTCGTCTCTTCTTTGTATTTGATGGTAATCGCGCTTCCCGCCCTTTATCAAATGGGTGAGTTTTCCGTCTCTTAAGGACCTTTCAATTTCTTGCTTTAAACTGAAACAATCGTCAGTTAAGTGCCCAGTGTCTTTGTGAAATTCGCAGAAAAGATTCGGGTCTTGGCCCCTTTTGTTGCGCATTTGTAACGGTGGTTTGAACTGGTGGTTCTCGGTTGCCAAGACTTCTGAAGGAGTTTTCGTGAGGAGTATCCACTGTTTCTCCCTGTTTTCTCGTTTCACCTCTTTCCGGTGAGCTATTTGATTGATCGTGTGGCGCACATCCTCTCTTACCGGGCTTCTTTCTCTGTGACCGGATGCTTTCCATGGTTGGCTTCTGCCTTTCTTGCTATGCCGGTCATTATGGTTGTAGCTACGCTGACGGTGATCGTCACCGGTCAACTGTCTGTCAGACTGCGCGATGGTTTTGGCTGCTTCAATGAAGGTCTCCCAATCTTTCGGTCCACCGTCTCTTCCCTTCACACGCTTGATTAGATCATCGCACTTAACTGCCCTCATGAAGTGCGCGCGCATCATTTTCTCGACTACGTCGCCGATCTCCAAACATTCTTTGTTATATCTTGTAACGAAATCTTCCACGCTCTCGTGGTCTCTGCGCCATATGTTTAAACAATCAGCTGGATCCCTGGTGTGTCGTCGTTGCTGCGAGAAGTGTGCAAGGAACTTTTCTCGGAAATCAACCCATGATTTGATTTTTCCTGCTGGCAGACTGTCAAACCAAACGCGCGCTGCGCCTATGAAGGTTTGAGCGAAGAGATGACACCAGGTTGGTAAATTCCATCCGCCTGTTGCTCCAGCACCGTTAAAAACTTGAAGGTGATCGTCTGGGTCTGTCAACCCGTTGTATTTGCCCACGTTGTGTGGCAATTTCGTTTTGTCAATGGCAGCCGTGGCGATTTCTCGAATGAATTTTGAATTCTCAGCCATGTCGTCTGGACGATAGCTCAAGGTGTAATCATGTTCTGCTTTTGGATCGTAACCTGCGCGCTTGCGAGGTTTGTATGCTTCATGCTTTGGTGGCAGCCTGCTGAACACTGTGCTTTCTTTATATGTCTCATCGTCATCTTCGAATTCGTCGTTTATGTTGCGCGGACCTAAACGACTTTGTATTGGCTTCTTTGGTTGGTGAGAATACTGCACATAATTGCTTTCTGTCTCGCCGTACGTATCGCGCGTGTCATGCGCGCTTGGCCTTCTAACATGTGGTGGAGGTACTGGTTCAGGGCGTAAATTGAATGCATTGGTCTGTTGAGGCGTGGGCGCGCTCAAAGGCCTTTGCGGTGGTGTGACAAATGCTGACTGGTTGGCTTGTGCCTGAAGCAGAGCTTGCTGCGCACTGAGTTGTGTGTAAACAAGGTTTATAGACGCCACTTGTTCGGCATACCAGGAAGCCAGAGTTTTTCCTTCGGGTAGCCCTAGTAGTGCAGAGAAGTTCTGTTGTGCTTGGTCCGATGGAGCTGAGGGACCAGCTCCATGGCTCTGTGTTTGCATTGGTGGAGGTGTTTGTTGGACTACCTCTGACGGAGGCTGAAAGGTAGCTCCGTTTGTGGTCTGAGTGATGATCCTAGGTGGAGTTTGGAAAGTAGCACCAGTCGTGTTTTGAGTAACGACCCTGGATGTACTTCCAAAGATACTAGGAAACTCGTTGTTCATCGGCCTTTCTTGGATAATTTCGTTCCTTTGATCTCTTTGGACGTGTACGTTGTCCGAAATGAGTTCAAAAGAAGAAACGTCTCCATCTGCCGAGTGAGAAGGGTTTTGTTCAGCCATTTTGACGAGTGTTTTTCGAAAAGAAAGAGAGATGAGAGTGGTTTTTGCTAAAAGCGGATGGCGCCAATGATGAAACACAGGCTAACACTAGGGTCAATCTGCGGGGTTACTTCAATCGTGGGTTCAATCTCCTTTCTTACTCGTTGGAAATGGCTCGGCTCCTGCAAAACAGCAACATCGTTAGTCTCGTTAAGAGGGGAATATGGGGGTTTCCCTCTTAACCAGGCTCCAGCGTGAGAATAAGTACTGTTCTGAGGGAGGATAAACAGTGTGTGTTAAGTGTGAGAATATAGAGAGCAAGATGATTCAACCTGAATGATGAAGGGTCCTATTTATAGCCGGAGGGTGAGAGAGGGGAGAGCAGCGATGCCAGCTGTGGTTGCGCGCCAGCTGTCCGACCAAGGGGAATATCCTCTTGGTCTCCTCTGCTGTGGTCAGTGTAGTGGTACACGTGGCGCGCTTGCATTTGCCCATCTTGGAGACGTCGTACTGGTGTTGTCGGGCTGCTCTTAGATTTGTTACAGGCCTACCTAGCACCTGGTGACTGGTGACACGTGTTGTCCTTTATGTCAGATGGAGCATCTTTGGAGCCACCTAGATATTTTCCAGAAGCTTCTAGAAGCTTCTGGATGACCTCGTTGATGTCAGCGCCACGTAGGATGGAAAAAGTGGTGTGGTCCTTGCCATGTGGGCAAGGAATTGGGACCATACCTCTTCAAGTCCCCCCGGCGGATTGACACAAAACATAACATAATCTCGGAACACATACACAAGACTCAAAACTCGGAATACATTCAGAAACTCGGACAAGACACAAAAAAACCCGGACCCAATATGTTCAAGAACATGAAACTCGGAATGTTTTTCATTTAATTATATCAATTTGCATCTGCATTACTTATAATTTTACTCTTGGCTATATGTTGAGTGGCAATGCACCTTGATCTCACTGTAACTTTCGTTTACACTTTTATTCTTTTACATAATAAAGAACTAAACTATAATATCATATATCTAATATATAAGACGATGTCTTACAAAATCTGTATAACAAATTCATGACACAATGTCATTTCATTCTGCAGATTACACGGTGCAAAGTAGAAGCTACCACACCATGGTTGGCAGGGGCGGATGTAGAAGGGTTTTACGGGTTCCCAGGAACCCAGTCGATTTGGAAAAAAACGTTTTTTTTAGTGTAAACCTTATATGATTTGTAAAAAAATACTGAAAAATTAGTGTAAACCTTGTATGATTTGGAAAAAGTAACCCAGTGAAAAAACTGGCTGGATCCGCCACTGATGGTTGGCCATGACATAAGAAACATGTAACTTAATATGTTATTTGCTTGATAGATATATAAATTGCTGAGTTTTGTTTTTGTTAGTCTAACATGCAAGTTTTTTTACTTTATAAATTCATTTCAATCACCAGGGCAAATTACATAAGGATAGTAGGTTAATTGGCTGTATGCACTTTTGAGCAACTTTGCATCAATCTGACTAATGAAAAACTCCAACAACATTTTAATCAGGTTTGCTCATCTAAGCATTCTTTTAAGTGTTTTGAGCATGCATAATAGCGTGCTGGTAAAATATTTTTTTGCAGCATGTTGTCAAGATGGAACAAAAGGATATTCCAAGGGGGAGATCAAGTTAAAGCATGCGAGAACTTAAGTTGAAATTAGAAAACCTTCCCAAATAGTTGTTTCCTGCAATTTTTTTTTATAGAAAGACCATTTATTATATGTAAAGAAATGTGAAAATGTATGTGTAAACTTGTGAAAATGTATGTGTAAACTTATTTTTAGTTCATTTTACCTCATAATGACATGAAATGGAAAAAAAGTTTTGATTGTTTATTTATTGTTAATTGTCTGCCATGGGCGATCTATTAGACTGATCTGAGCCAAATGGCTTGGTTGCGTAACAAATCACAAAACATAAGTTTTTATACGGATTTTAATTGTGCCGGGGTGATCATTTGAACATGTAAAGCATTTAATTGGATAGGGTCAAATTGGACATTTTTATACAGGTCGGGATGCGTTTTTATTACAGTTGTGATTTATATAAATTAGATAGATTGCCCTGCCCTCGAAGTTCACGGGTGTTAGCCTAGTAAGATTATATATATGGAGACGTACCCACACAACACGTCTTTCGTAATTCAATACAATCCCTCCAAAAATCCAAATCTAAAATGGTTTGGTTAATGGGTTATTTTTATGTCCTTGAAAACCCGATAAACCCAATACACGATCAAAACATCAGAAGGACACCCCTAATTGTAACAAGTAATACAAATTCTATCCGTTATTGACATAACAATTCTATAGAGCATGGATGGTTTTGGTTCAAATGTGCCCGATATATACATGTTCGCATCGACCATTAATCATGTATGTATATCATCAAGTAAATCAAGTAAAGGAATACAAGCGAATACCACACAAGCTATCAAATGATAACATGATGTTGTGCCCAATAATAATCAACATGAGTATTGTTTATATGTTCATATGGTTGTGCCAAATTTTGATGATTAATACAAATGATATAAGATAGAGATTACTATTTGCTTCTACTTAATTTTTTTATTATCAACACCCCGCCTCAACGCACACGTAGCGTTGACTCGTTTCTTAAAGTAGAAAGCTTAACATGTTGATTCTCAGATCTTTTTGTAGTTTTAATTATGAGATAATTAGTTACATATTAGTTAAACTTGTCTAGAAAGGATTTCTAGCGACATGTCAACTCAAGATTCATAAATAACGCTTTAGCTTTTGTTTAATAAAAATAAAATAGATTGATCGTTACATTATTTATAATACTGAATGTGAGTGAGCATTTAGTCTAGATTAAAAAAATTATGAACATAATGCTTGATGAAAATATAGCATATTATGAGTTGAATGAACACGAAGCATACCAATCTACCCCTATATAACCTTTTCCAAGACAAAACAAATATATGCACATCGATGTTGCACCTGGGTGCTTGAAAGATGCACATTATCATAGTAGACTGTAATCAAGTAAAGCAGTGGATGGTGAAGCTTAACTGGCTAGCAGTTTAAGAATCCAACAGGTCTTCATTGTTACATTAGCATAATGTGATATAGAACTTCATTCGCTTGAGAAATAATAGGTTGCCATTTTGAAGACCAAGATAACCCCCTAGGACATGAGGCTGTCAATGCTTAAACTATCCCCTAAAACAAAATCAAATAATTTTATAAGTTGGTTGGCTGAAAAACGAAATATCCAGTGGACTAAAAGAGTGATATGCATTTATAATACCTATTACTACCTTTCATTTGAGTCCTTAACTTGAAAAAGGACTTGAATATGGGCCAAGAAACTTTCTTTTTACGAATCCTCCTCCTCCTCCTCCTCCTCCTATTCGAAGCTTTCACCTATACGTATACAATTTAGTCATAAAAATGTTTTAGTCATCTAAAATGCATTAAAATGGATCTAACATAGTTAGTATTATGTTACAACTTAAAACCATAATTCCCTTGCATCTTCATCACCATCACTCTCACCCATAGCCGATGATGATGCTCACCGCCGTTCAACCACCATCGGCCACCGGCCCACTGCCCCAAACCAACCGCTAACAACCCTCATGCACCCGGTTCGAAACAAGTCAAACCAACAAATCGAGAACGGTAGTTAACCTACCAAACAATATTGCTAGACTGGCTGTTCTTGATTCCAAGTTGAAATCAACTAAATGAACACTATCGCAACCACCTCTGAACCAGATTCCTGATTTCGCCTTCCCGTTGAGCCAATTCACGATTTAGGAGCAACACCACCACCGCCTTTGAACTGAACCCAAACACATCATCGATTACCGATGACTTAGTTTGAAAGGCTGTGAGATTGGTGGTGTCGCCGAACCAGTTAGATAGAGAGATAAGAGCAGTGTTTTAGAAAGTGAGTAAATTAAGTATTTGTTTTTTACCTTTAAAAAATATATAAACGTATTTGTCTTTTATACTTTAATAATTTCAAATAATTTAGATAAATGGTCAACCAACTAACTAAATATCTTAATAAATTAGACAATTAGGAAATGACTTTTATACCCTTGAACTTCTAGTTTTAAAATCTTAAACAAAAATAGCAAAGATACCTCAGTTTTCTTTTCACTTGATTCAACTAATTCAGATACTCTTTGTTCCATCTGATTTAATATTTTCTTAATCTCCACTTGCATCCGTATCAAATCAGAAAGCTCATTTGACATTACTCCATTCTGTGTATTAAAAAATATATATTACAATTCAACTTACCAAACCATAGGAAGAGAAACTGATGTAAAAGAATTAAGTCACCTGTTGCTGCAACACAATCCGTGTTTCTTTAGCAGCTTCTAGTAGCCTTTTTTCAGCTCTTGTCGGTTGCAAGAGGATGAGTTTTCCTTCTGAAAAGGTGATAACAGGTGTTCCATGCTAAAAAAGAAGAAACTTCAATAAAAGATAAGACAAAAGCAGATCCTTAAAATATAATTCCTTACTTTATTGTTTATACCTTCTTAATCTTAGCCATAAGAACCTTAACGAGACTAGCAAAAAAGTACTCCCTAGTACGTTGCTCTTTAAACTCTTGTTCAATGCATTCTGTAGAATCAATGGTGGTAATTAGGATGATTATGATGATGATCAAAATTCAAGAAACAGTAGGCTAATGGTCATAGGAGAGGAAGGAGACATAACATTAACCACTTCAAATAAATTTCACCTATGAATTTTATAGTTCCATCTATGTTGTAAACTTGGCTTGATCCGTCGCAACCCGCGGGACGCTAACTAGTTACTTCAAGTATTCAATGCAATCAATTTAAACAGAATCAAATCATAACATACTACTTCACATTATAGTCTCCTAAAGTATGAACACGATCCCCGTCACAATCATAAAATCATATCTACAATCCTTTTCTGTTAAACCATAGTTCTCTTCATCAAGTTCAAGGTCAAGACCTTCTTCATAATCAGTTTCATACATCTCAAAAGGACTACCGTATCTCACAATCCCACACGCCTGAGAAACAACTTTCTGTTTCCCTTCAAACTCACGTAACTGATCCTCGTCCAGTTTAGTCAACTCCCAATTAGCAGCCTCTTCAGACTCATCTGTTTCTTCTTCTTCTGTGTGATCATCACCCCCTTCTTTTTCATTAGGTTCAAGTTCAAACAATTTTAATTGGGACGTTGTAGGTGGCAAAACAATGTTTTTTTTCTTCGACCACTGTAATTATTGGTGTAGCTTTAGTCTTAAAAAAAGAAAAACATCAATCAATTATGTAGCATAAAAAAACGATGTTAATGAAACTACTTAAAATGCTCTTCATACACTTTGTATCCTTGTATACAATCTTTTGTCTTGGGTAGCTAGAAAGTAACCATTGTAATCGGAGTTTGATAAAACTGCTTTGATGCAAGATGATCGTTTTAGAGAATCATCATTTAGATGACTCCAAATAAGACGAAGCGACTTCATATCTTCTATCCTTGCAGACATTCCAGTAGTAAGAATCCCATAGGTTTTGAACCAAGGTTCCAATTTGTTCATCACACACCTATTTCACCAGAAAAAATAAGCATAAGTATCTATTACCATAAACTGTCAATAAAAGTTGAAAAAAAACAGGTCTTACCTAGTTGTCGTTAGCTCGACACCCCTGAATTGTTTCCTTCGATTTGGAGGAAATGAACCATAAAAATGTTTAGGCCATGTGTAGTGGGGTTATGTAAATAGGGGATTATACGACATGTGACAAATATGTAAGAAAATGGGATTATAAGGGGTTATATAGCTTCTGTGTGTAGTGGGGGTTATAATGTATATAAGTGAGTGTGTGATAGAACATCTTCCTGTGTAGCGCTGTTATGCCCATCACGCCCACCAATTTCAACAACCCATAGCACCCGGGGGCCGGTGTGCCCTGGCACTATGGGGCGTTTTAGATGATTATCGCGACACATCGCATCCTACTACGGAAGCTCTTATGCTCAAAATCTTCATCATTGAAAGAATATGTGAGTTGTCAAAAACAATGAAAACCTGGTAAAACCCTTGTGATAGATTTGAAGATTTAGAGGAAGTTGAAAGAATGGTGGTGGTGGTGTGGGGTAATTTAGGCTAGAGGGTATGGGGTTCGTCCCCACCCCCGTCGAGGACCGGCGACGCCGGCACACCATCCCCCCGGTCCCGTCCTCACCGGCGAGTTGTTGACTTTGGCGACGATCCAATTTTAGTGGGCCCCTCTTTCAAATGTGACCGTTAAAATAAAAAAAAATTAAATTCCGTTTCTTACCCATCAATTTTTATAATCCAATTGTTGTCTGTGTTAGGGAATCGAGAGATAGAGTGTGAGTGTTTCAGAAGTTTATGTGTTTGAGTTGTGAATGATTTGAGGGTTTTCAAGAAAAAGGAGTGAAGGAGATGAAGTTCTGATGTTTGATTTTTGTAGGAATGTTCTGTGTGTTTTGAGGAATGAAAGGAGTGTTTGGATGATATGAAAACTCACAAGAGAATTTGGGGAAATGTATGGGAAAACGGCTGATCAAGAATGATGTCTAAGGTTTTTTACTACACTTTTATAGGTAGGGTTAAATGTGGGTTTAAGTGGGCTTTGGATTTGGGCCCTAGGCCCACAAGCTCAATCTCGTGTTTTAAGTGGCCCGCTCGTATCTTTAAAGTCCGTTAACGCACCCGATCGTCGTAAAAATGTAATAAATAAATTTTTAGGGTCAAATTATGAAAAATTAGCATCGGTAGACATTCGTGCTCTCGTTCATCGTTTACGGTAAAAATTGCGTAAATTGCGTCATTTGTCGTTTTAAACCGTTTTTCGATCCGGTTTCGACTATGGATATAAAATTTTAATCACGAAGCTAAGACATATCGTAAAAATTTAATATTTATGTTTTTTTTAAGTTTATTTATTTTTTGAAGTTTATGTTCTTTTTTAAGTTTATGTAATGTTTTTTAATATTAATGAAAATATTTTGTTAGTTTATTTGTTAAATGTTAAAAAAAAGTAGAAGATTAAAAAAATAAAAAACATAAAAGTGGTTGGGTAGGATCATCTAGGACCATCCTTCATACCCTCTACTTTTGTGGGATGGACCATCCTTGGGAGGATTATGATGTGGCGCCTACGTGGCGGATCATCCTCCCTTGGAGGACCATCACCATACCCTCTAGCCTTATAGAAGGAAGATGTAGTGGGGTAGTTTATGATTTTAGTTTGATTATGGTTTTCCAAATTTAGATTTACGCATTATGTCGACATTTAGTGTTTAATTTTGACATTTTGTATCATATATTTTTTTGGCAGGGCATTTTGTGGTGTATTTGGTTATTAATGGATTTGTGGGCTACTACTCATCAATGATTTATACTTACTACCGAGTAGAACAATCATATCGATATTGATATTGTATGAAACCAATATTGATCAAATGAATAAATCGGGTACTAGTATTAATTTTCAGGGTTTACATTTTCCGTATTTTTCGGTATATTTGCACTACTAGTACCGAATCCGTACCGTACTGCAATAATCGGTACGATATTCCGTTTATATTTTTACTCATTTTGTACTTTTGGTATGGTAACATTTGGTATTGTACTCGGTACTGTTGTACTCAGTACCGCTACAGTCTCACCCCTACTAGTTGCTAGGCTGGAAATACAATCCTTTACCTTTATAGACTACTACCTCTAATCAACCTGATGTAGTTTTTCCTTCTCGTTGCCCCAAACCTTCTCTATCTACCATAATACAATTATCTTATTCACTCGAATAGTATGAGTACATGTGATCTTTTAAAACTATTTTGATCAATTTTAATAACCATATCATCATTTGGTTATTTTTACGTTAAAGCATCTTAATATTAAAAATGGACCGTATTGGTGAAATAGGTCCCACTGAAAATCAACTAATCTTCATGGAGAGGGTTAAAAACAGAATACCCACTAGAGAAACCTGAACAAATGGTGATCATATAGTTTTCTTTAATTCTCGCTTGTAATGTTGTACGTTTTAATCCATGTTTCTAGCTACTTTCTAAGAATATTGTTTTAAATTTATATTAAAATATCTTCTAGCGTTCAAAACAAAAAAAAAAGGGTTTAAAACTAGACCGAGTCACTTGGACCGGGAAGAGGGACAATCTCCTGTTCGATTCACCTCATTTGGGCAGGTAACGATTGAACCGCTCGATTTTCAAACTTGTCGAGAATGGGTTAGGATTAGGTAGGGCCAAACCCACTCTGATTAATGAATTAATTTTCTTAGCTCCTCAATTTATAGAGGGTGGAATGGAATAAACTTGCCACCGATGGACAAAAGAAAACCTTTCAAAGAAGAATAACTAAGATGAAACTTTTTAGTTTGAGCAATGTGGAACACCAATTTGGATAGAGTGAAGATGAACTTTAAGAATGAGTTTAGTAAAAAGCGAAGTTTCTTTTTGTATGGACGAGTTTTTTTTTTTTTTTTCAGAATACTATTACATAATCCTAATGTTTCACATGTGTTAACTTCATCCATTTTTTCTATTAACGAGAAGGGCAATTCGGTCATTTTATATGTAATTCTGTTAACTAGAAGAGCAATTCAGCCATATAAAACGACCGAATTGCCCTTCTCATTAACAAAAATAATGGATGAAGTTAACCCAGCGGACTAAAATGGCAACAATGTAACCTTTTTGGACCCATAGACGACAAATGAAACATTTGGACTAAACTAGCAAAATGGCACAAACCACAAAAACTAAAATGACATTTAACTCTTTAATTAAATGAATGAAAGTTTGTGTTCTGTTTTTTTGTTTAAACAAAATGGTAGAGGATGTTGAAACAATGGTTATTTAGTTTTAAAGAATCATGTTATGCAACACAAGCAATCATCCTCAACCACAAACAATGACATTTAACTCTTTATTTAGTTTTCCTATGTTCCCTGATGATGAGCAATGCCCGATTTGCCGGAAAGCTTGCTTAGACCAATTTGGGGAGCATGCTCTGCACTGTAAAGAACTGCCAGGTTTTAAGTATAGGCACGACTGGGTGCGAGATGTCTTGGGGGACATCCTCAAACAGGCGGGGATCTCGGTGAAGAAAGAAGCCCCCGTAAACTTTTTGACAGATCCGAGGGAAGGAAGATCCACATTGCGCCCCGCGGACGTTTTAGTTTTCGGGTGGGATGCAGGTAAACACGCTTGTGTTGATCTTACCGGGGTTTCCCCCCTTGTAGGCTTTCGGGATACAGGTTTTGTCCCTGGTCAGGCGATTGCAAGGGCGACAGCAAAGAAAATGGACAAACATGCCAAAGCCTGCGAGGATAATCAACATTCCTTTATCCCTTTTGCCTTTGATACCTTTGGCTCGCTAGCCCCAGAAGCCATCAGATTTCTTGAACGGGTCCAACGGGTTGTTCACAGCAACATTTCGTCTCCTAGAGATCGGGGTTTCGTTTTTACTAGGTTAGGTTTCGCTATTCAAAAGGGGGTAGCGGCGCAGCTTGTTGCCCGCTTACCGGCTATCTTGGTGTAATTTGTTTGACCTTATATATAAATATAACAATAAATACCCGTTGTTGAAAAAAAAAAAAAAAAAAAAAATTCAAAAAAAACACAAGCAATGGTATTCGCTCGGCCTGAAGAAACGTCCATCATGCTCATGGAGCGTGGAGGCAAGTAGTTTTTTGTACTTTTAAATTTTTTTAAACATATTCATATTATATACAAATGTGATGTGTGTGTATATATATATATATTACTTATAATACATAACTTGTAAATTGTAGTACTTACAATGTGTGTGTATATAAATATATTAGAGTTTTCGTCTTACATTAAATTATGGTATGAGTTTTTTGAATAACGTTAATGCTATTTGAATAAGATTCTTATTAAAGAGCCACTTAAAAGTTGGGACATCCGGGTCCCTCGCCACAACAAATACAAACACGACCATTACAAAATGAATGTACTATATGTTGGTATGGTGGCACGATATGTATGCAATCCTCGGCACAAATATAATTATCACAAATGTTTGGTGCATGATCATAAGAATACAGACACACATCATCACCTTCACCTGCTTGTCAACCAAAAATATAAAAAAAAACTCAAGTCAGATAAATGAAATTATTTGATTGTTTTTAACAGCTAACATATACCAATGTATCATATTATAATTGAAGAAAATACTTTTCAACAAATTACCGTATGTCTTGCATTCTTCTTGGGGAGTTGCAATACAATTCCAAAGATTTGAGAATACCATGAAAAGAAAAAAATAATGAATGACATGTTTCTTCATTTTGTACCTTAGAGAACCAAATATCGAGAGTAATATAAAAGAAAAAACTATGGCATTCACAGTGCGTGGCTTGAGTAGTTGCTTTTTATACTTGTTTTTCATTAAATATAGAAGATAATATTATATTTGAATTATTCCAAATTAAAGCGTTAAATAAAAAACATAACTATAGACTTTAATATGTCATAAATATTTATTATATAAAAGAAAGGATAAACATATTATAAACAATAAATACAATTATACACTATTATATTACCTTATGTAGTTATTTTATTACTATATACAAATGTCATTATATATGGAATATCATTTACTTGGTCGGCTATTTACCGACACATCATGAATAGCAATACCAAATGAAGCATACATGTTTTGTCGTTAAATAGCCGAACAAATTAATGATTTGTCGGTAAATAGCCAATTCTTGATAAACTGGTTTGTATGTGGATAGTTTAGCGTTGGTAAAATGTTTAAAGTTGGTTCAGTTGTAACATTAGCCAATTCTTGATGCTTTTAGTAAAGTTTAGACACAAAACAACATAAATTCTAATGAGTATCGAATTACACATGTTACAATATTGGGGAATCTTTTTTTCTCAATACAATAGTGGGAGAAACACACCTTGAGAGTTACTTTAGATCAATATATGAATTTGGGTTTATGTAGTATACAAGAATAAATATGTATGGCTTTTAGGTTCACTAATTTGGGTTTAGTAGTTTTTTGTACTTTTAAATTTTTTTAAACATATTCATATTATATACAAATGTGATGTGTGTGTATATATATATATATATATATTACTTATAATACATATTCAAAATGGTAGAGGATGTTGAAACAATGGTTTTTTTGTTTAAACAAAATGGTAGAGGATGTTGAAACAATATGATGCTTTATAAAATTTCAAATACCATTGCGACATGCTTATTTCTATCTGTATTTTGATAAATGTATTTTTCAAATTTGAACAAGTCACACAAATTTTTTTGACGAACTGAACCGATACCGTATAGATATTCGTTTTTATGGTTTTCTCGACATTCTTATCAGGGTTTTTACAAACTGAACTGATTCCGATCGAATAACATCGGTACCGGTATCCATATTATCTTAGTTGTTATGACCTCTTTTTCAATGATCTAACAGAAACTCCCACTTGGGTGTATATATAATGAATAACCCCAAACCAAAGTTTTCAAGAAATTTAGGTTGATGTTCTTTCATTGGTCTGATTCTATTTGGTTTTCAATAAAATTGTTTTATTCTTTGTGGTATTTGGATTTATTAACTATTTTATTATCTAAACATCCTTAAAATTCAAATTATTGACTCATTTAAATGGATTTTTTCTTCAAGTGCATTGCGATTGAAAGCGTTGTTAAGCATCTCCCGTTTTTAAAATCGGATTGTTGAAGTCATTCTTTTCTTTTTTTATTTTGAAATTTTCTAGAAATCTAAAGTTGCAATATTTAATATATAGCAATCAGACCACTGCTCCTGTGATATATAAAACCACCCTAATTATTCTAGCAATATTCATACTACTCTTCAACCACAATGTTAGCCTTCAGATTACCATTCTTTTCTGTGCTCCTCCTCTTCACCACCTCTGCACAACCATACAACGCCACGGATCGCTTCTTCCTCGACTGCGGTTCATTCTCCACCACTTCTGATCACCCGAGATGGAATAGTGATCAGAATTCCAATTTTGTGCCTTCTAACGTCAACACCACTTCGTTTCCTTTCACTCCCTTCCAACCAGATCCTTCTGTATCCGGAATCCTCCCTTACACTTCTGCCCGAATTTTTAACGCTTCTTCGTTCACTTACACATTTCCAGTCTACCAAGGACCCAAATTCCTCCGCCTGCATTTCTATCCTGCCACCTACTCCGACCTCAAACCAGAACAGTCTCTCTTCACGGTAACATCCAATGGCTTCACTCTGTTAACCAACTTCAGCGCTTTCCTAACCGCGTTCTATTTGAACAGGAAAAGCTTTGTCAAAGAATTTGTCATCTACGTAACAGATGCACAAATCCTAAACGTTACCTTTACACCCTCACCCAACTCATATGCCTTCATCAATGGTATTGAAATTATTTCAATGCCGGAAAGTCTGTATTTTAGTGGTGGCAGCTTGAAATACGTCGGCCAAAATACAGGACCTGTAATTGACAGCAAAGCAGCGCTTGAAAATATTTACAGGTTAAACATGGGTGGGGGATATACATCGGGTACTGATGATACAGGTATGTACCGATCATGGGAACAAGATACTGGCTACATACATGGAGCAGCAATCGGGTGGACACCTGTTTATGATCCAAAGAAGCCGATTATATATACCATGGAGACACCGGATTATACTGCACCTGAGCTAGTTTATCGAACCCAAAGGAGTATGGGCAATCAGTCTGACAGGTACAATCTGACTTGGATACTTCCCGTTGATTCTGGATTCTTTTACAAGCTCAGGCTACATTTTTGCAACATTATACCACAATATACAGAAAGGGGTCAGGTGGTTTTTAAAATCTTCATTAATAATCAAACTGCAGACGAGGAAATTGATCTGTTCCACTTAAGTCGAGATAGCGGGTATCCTGTATACAAGGACTACCTTGTGTTTGTCGATGACCCTGATGGAAGCAGAGGCAAGCAAGATTTGTGGGTCGCGATGCATCCTAATCCTAATTCTGAAAAATATCATGATGCGTATTTGAACGGTTTGGAAGCCTTCAAGTTGAGCATGGATAGCAGCCTTGCTAGCCCCAACCCAGAACATAGTCGTGAATACCCACAGCCAAGGCCTGCGTCTCCCGTAATACAAAACACAAAGAAAACGATGGCGTATGGCCCCGTAATAGGAGGTGTTGGGGGAGGGTTAGTCTTGTTGACTGTTTTAGTTCTTGTAGTTTTCCTGCGATCAAGAGTCAAACCATTCAAATCTACTTATAATCTACCATTAGGTAGATGCCGGCGTTTTTCACTTAAAGAAATGAAAGTTGCTACCTGTGAATTTGATGACAGATGTGTCATAGGCAAAGGACGGTTTGGTAAGGTGTACAAAGGTTACATTGACAACGCTAAAACCGTTGTTGCAATCAAACGGCTCAACTCTGCATCCAAACAAGGTTTTCGAGAATTTAGAGCAGAAATAGGGTTTCTATCCAAACTACGCCATGTCCAACTAGTGTCCCTGATTGGATATTGTGATGATGAGGGCGAGATGATACTGGTGTATGATTACATGCCCAACGGAACTCTACGGGAAAATTTATACAAGAATAACAACCCTCCATTGTCATGGAAAAGACGTCTTCATATTTGCATTGGTGCAGCCAAAGGGTTGCAGTATCTCCACACGGGTGCAAACCGTGCAATAATCCATCGTGATATCAAGTCCACAAATATCTTACTGGATGAAAATTGGGTTGCTAAGTTGTCTGACTTTGGATTGTCGAAGCTAGGCCCTAAAGACCGAACACAAAACCATGTTAGCACCATGGTGAAGGGTACCATAGGGTATTTGGATCCTGAATATTACCGAAGGAAACAACTCACCGAAAAATCTGACGTGTATTCCTTTGGGGTCGTTTTGCTTGAAGTGTTGTGTGCAAGACCTGTCATCAATCTAGGGTTACCTGATGAACAGGTAAATCTGGCAGAACTGGGAAAGTCTTGTTATCGAAAAGGGACCCTGCATCAGATAACTGATCTAAACCTAAGTGGTGAGATTGCCCCTAGGTGGTTAATGAAGTTTGGAGAGGTAGCATATAGTTGCTTGAAAGAAGAAGGAATTGCGCGCCCAACTATGGACGATGTAATTTGGGGACTGATGAAACACAGGTTAACACTATGGTTAATCTGTGGGGTTATTTCTCCTGTGGATTCAATCTCTCTTCCTACTCGTAAGATGACCGTCTCCTGCAAAACAGCAAACCGTCAGTCTCGTTAAGAGGGGAATATGGGGGTTTCCCTCTTAACCAGGCTCCGGCGTGAGAATAAGTACTGTTCCGAGGAAGAATAATCAGTGTGTGTTGAGCGTGAGGATAGTAAGAGCCAGATCCTTTTACCTGAATGATGGAGGGTTCTATTTATAGCCGGATGGTGAGAGAGGGAGGAGCAACGATGCCAGCTGTAGACGCGCGCCAGCTGTCCGACCAAGGGGAATATCCCCTTGGTCTCCTCTGCTGCGGTCAGTGTAGTGGTACACGTGGCGCGCCTGCATTTGTCGAATGTGGAAACATCATACTGATGTTGTCTGGCTGCTCCCTGACCTGTTGCAGGTCCACCTGGCGCTTGATGGCTGGTGACACGTGTTGTCCTTTATGTCGTATGGAGCATCTTTGGTGTCACCTGGATATTTTCCAGAAGCTTCTAGAAGCTTCTGGATGATACGGCTGATGTCAACGCCATGTAGGATGGGGAAAGTGGTATGGTCCTTGCCATGTTGGCAAGGGTTTGGGACCATATCTCTTCAAGTCCCCCCAGTCCAGTGTGCCTTCTAGGTGAGTTGATCGTCTAGGAGGGATTCTGGACTTATGAAGGTAGTGTTTGTTATGATGTGGGGTTTTTTATGGTTTTTCTCGCAGATTTGCCCTTGATTAGCGCACGGCACATGGAGTCCTGCGCATGGGTTTTGACTCATTGCGGAAGTGAGTCAAATGGGCGCATGGCGCATGGGTTTTGACTCCTTGCGGAAGTGAGTCAAATGGACGCATGGCGCATGGCGCATGGTTTTTGACTTCTTGCGGAGGTGGGTCAAATGGACGCATGGCGCATGGGTTTTGACTCCTTGCGGAAGTGAGTCAGATGGACGCATGGCGCATGACGCATGGTTTTTGACTTCTTGCGGAATTGAGCCAAATGGACGCATGGCGCATGACGCATGGTTTTTGACTCCTTGCGGAAGTGAGTCAGATGGACGCATGGGTTTTGGCGCTCTATGAGTGTTGTCTTCAGGAAGAAGCTTTGTTGTCTTGGGGAGGAGTGACTGACGTGACTGTCTGATGTCAGGCGAACAGGCGCCTTTTCAGTCACATCAGTTGCTTTTTCGGCGACATGTCAGATGTCTGTTCACCTGCTTCCGGAAAAAGAGGTGCCGCCTTCTCTCTCTTCTTACGTGTCTCTCTTCTGTTGGTTGCTTTTTCAAAACCTGACTCCTCCACTACCCATCGCATTAAATGCGATGGGTATAAATAGATGGTGGTTTCTCTTTTTTCGACACTTTCCCCCAATTCAAATTTTGAATTCCAGGTTTCTCTCTTCTTCCCTTATCTTCCTCTTTCTACTTGTTGAGTTCATCTGCTTTCTCCTTCCGTTTTTCACGATGTCTACTTCAAATCCTTCTTCGAAGAAAAAGAGGAACAAGGGTAGAACTCCTCCCGGCTCAGATCAGGCGGTTATTGGTTGGAAAGAAGAGGAATTTCAGAATCTAGTAAGGGAGATGGGTTTTCTCCCTGATTGGGGTGCTCAATATCCTATTGCTGGTTCCACCGCCATGGACGCTCCTCCCGGGTACATGACTTTGTACGCTGCTTTTTTCCGGGAGGGTAATTTTAGGCTTCCGATGACTCGATTCACTGCTGACGTTTTGAGGGGTTACGGTCTCCATATATCTCAAATCAATGCCATCGGGCTCCCCCGTATCACCCATTTTGAGTTCGTTTGTATGGCCAACCGGTTAGATCCGACGTTTGAGATGTTCAACGTCTTCTACACCGTTACATATACCAATGGTTTTTACTCCTTTAGTGCTCGTACCGGCGTGTCGCCAGTTTGTTCTGTGCCGTTAAAGGGTATACATGACTGGAAACAGAAGTTTTTCTTTATTCCCCGGGGGGTTGTTCCTGTGGATATGCATTACAGACCTGTGGGTGAGGGTATCCCAAAGGTTGATGTGGTTGCAGACTTTGCTAATCAGGACTGGTATAAGAAGTTGACCCGGAAGGCTACTCCGATAGTTCAGCTTGAGGAGATGGCGTTGGTTGGTGCCGGGATGAGTATGAAGTGGGTTCCTAAAAATTCGTTGGGTGTCCCGGTTTACGGTCATGGTGGCAAGTGTACGTTTGTTCCATATCCCCCTTTTGTTTTTCCTTTGGTTGTATTATTTTTGTATTGTGCTTTACTTCCTCCTTTTTTGCAGTAGGGTACACATTGATGAATGTTTTGGATCCCGATGCTCCGGGTGCAATGGTTGAAGCAATACCAAAGACTGATAAAGGACCTTGGTTGGATCAGATCCGCCATCGGTTTCTGCATCCGAGTGATGGGAGTTTCACTGCTTACGTGAACACTGTGTTAGGTGAGGAGATTGAAAATGAGGGTGATTCATTTGATTCCGTTCGAGAGGAAGTTATCGTTCTCTCGAGTGATGGTTCTGGCAGATCGTTGGAAGACCTAACGTCTCCTTCCGCGCGTGCAGGTCCGGTGCAAGGGGCTGTGCAAGAGCCGGTGAACGAGCCTGTGGAGGAAGATGTGGAGATTCCGGTTAAGACTGTTAATCCATTGGAGACGAAAAGGAAGGCGAAAGCTGACAAGGCTGAGGGGAAAGGGAAAAAGTCTGAAGGAACTTCCTCTAAGTCTCCTCGTAAGCGACTTCACACTGCTCGTATCCTTGATTATGTTGTCGTTTCTGACACGTTACCTGGTTTAGGGGTTGGAGAGAAACACCCTGAGTCGGACCCTGATGACCGCGCGACTTTAACTGAGATTATGCAGAAGAAGATGTTTGATGATAGGAAACGAAAGCTTGACGAGCAGGCTGCTGCTGCGCTTGCCGCGAAGAAGATTAAACTTCAGAAAGAGAATCCTCCCGCCCCTTCTGAATCGGATATTGATATGGGTATTTTTGCTGAAAAGCCAAGTGATTTGCTGCA
The DNA here is from genome assembly GCA_030545235.1 of Helianthus tuberosus. NCBI lineage: Eukaryota > Viridiplantae > Streptophyta > Magnoliopsida > Asterales > Asteraceae > Helianthus > Helianthus tuberosus. The sequence continues at coordinate 132,710 of JARYGA010031482.1, forward strand.
GAAAATCTATGAAGCTTCTGGTATTCGCTTTATTTTTTCTCAGCGTCTCTTACGTTTTCATTTGTTGGTCCTTTTCTTTGAATATGCTCTGCTCGTTTTGGAGCAGGTACCAAAACAGCCAAGAGTGGGCACAAGGTTGACATATCCAAGATTACTCCTCCAGAATCCCCGCCGTCGAGGGTGTTTGGGTTGTCTCCTCCTCATGACACTCCTGACGGTGCGAAAAAAGGAGATGTGAGGGTTGAGCAGGTTGCGGAAGGTGGTGGTGATGTAGGTGGTGCTGCGGGTGGTGGTGATGTGGGTGGTGCTGCGGGTGGTGTTGGTGTTGGTGTTGATCGTGGTAAAAATGTTGAGGTGGAGGTAGAGGTGAGTCAAACTACGCCTCACCAAACGGTGTATACCAAGCGCCCCCCAGGTGATGGTGGTGGTGCAACCTCGGGTGCTGTCCGCAGCCCTCAGTTTGGAAAATTTCATGCTGATTCCTTTGATACAATGAACCCTGCTTGTGACGATCTCCCGCACGTTCCTCGCTGGCATCTGCTTCAGGGCTCTCGGATGGATACCCTTGAAAACTGTCATGACTTCTACTCATTGTCTCTCCCCCCAGCCGAAAGGATGTTCCAGAAAAAGCGCCGCCGGTTTGAACTGTTGGATGATCATGTTCAGGCCGGGGTTAATTTTTTCTCTACCACTCAGGAGATTGTCCGTGAGTGGAAACAGATGGGGGAGGATACAATGGAGTTTGAGAATGATAAGAGGCTGTTTGCAGAAGAGAAGGAGAAATTCAATGCTGAGAGAAAAGGGTTAGAGTGGAGGCTTGCTGATGCAGAGGAAAAACTTGCCCAAGAGAGGAAAGCCAATGCCGACAAGCAGAAAAATTGGGTAGCTGCGTGCGAGCGTACCAATGTTGAGCTTAGAACGCAACGTGACACGATTACTAGTTTGTCTGGTGAGAAGAAGGATATTGCTGATGAGGCTAATCAAGCGCGCATGATGTTTGAGAAGAAGGAGAAAGAGTATGTTGAACGCATCGCTAAGCTGGAAGTTCTTGCGAGGCAATATGAGACTTCTGAACGTCTTCTTCAGGAGAAGACTGTTGAGTGCCAAGCCGCTGAACTCCTTGCTGAGGAGACGTCCGCTGATTGCAAATGGTTGCTTTCGCGCGCGGTGCCTCTGGTAATTTCTTGTACTGTGTTCTTTGTGACTTTCATGAATTGTCCCTTACTTGTGTGTTTGTTGTAGATTGCTGAACGCATCGTTAATTCGCACGAGCTTGCCCATTATATGTATGAGTTGGGGCAAGCTGGTTACAGCAGTGGTCGTAAGGATGGATACAACGAAGGCAGGGCTGCGGCCCTCAATAAGGAGAAAGAACACCATTTCGAGCTGTTAAAGGAAGATTGCACTGCTGCTTACGCCGCAAAGAGGCAGGAGTTTTCGTCCTTGGAGTTTGCGGTGGTTAAAGGTGCGAAAAAGCTGGCTCGTAGGCCGGATGGTGTTGCTATGTTAAAGAGCGCGTTAGGTGATGAAGGTGGTGCGACTGGGGGTGTTGGGCCCAGTCATCCTGAATGAAGACTTCCGGCCTGCGCGCCGCGTATGACCTTAGGCGGTCTTGTATTTGACAATTCGATAAACAATTTTAACTTCCTTGTTATGTTTGTGGATATATGGCTGTGTGTTGACATATGTTATGCTGACAGTTGTCTGTTTTTATGCGAATTTGTTATCGTCATAATATGTGCATGTGTAATTACTTTGATTCAGGTATCACGAATGAATAATGGCGCTGACAGGTTGTGTTGTGTTTATTACAACGTTTTATTCTGTCGTATTTGTGCGCAGGTGGGTCGTGAATACGAAGTGATCGAGTGACAGGTTATTGTGTGTACCCGGTTGTTCTCAGCCTTGGGGGTGTTTACAATGTTCGTTTGTCCTGTGTTCGATGTTTTCGTGTTTATGTGGGCACGAAGTATTTGATTGGCGTTTGTTAGGCTTTAGTTGTGTGTGTGACCCGGCTGTGCACTTGTTTGTGACAGGCCTTGGAGGTCTACAACGTTCCCTAATGGTCGAGCCGTTGATGTTTTCGTGTATGCCCAAAGTGATACATGCAGTTGTGACAAAGAAATTTGCATAATAAAAAGGTAGCCAAACACTTCTTGTATTATAAATGTGTTGGCAACTTGGCCATTGCAATTACAAGAACTTCATTCATAAGTAGCACCTTCTCAGCTGTTGAGCGTTCCATGTGCGAGGAACCTCTTTGTTGTCGATGGTGCGCAGTTTGTAGGCCCCCTTTCCGAGCACGGTGTCAATGACATACGGACCTTCCCATTTGGGAGCCAACTTCCCGGGTTTTTCTGCATTTGAGGCTTCATTGTCTCTGAGAACGTATTCTCCCGGGTTGAAGGTGCATATTCGGACTTTAGAGTTGTAATATTTTTCTAGCTTTGTTTTGTACTTTGCTTCGTTGATTGCCGCCATTTCTCTCCGTTCTTCTAGGAGGTCGAGGTCGATCCTCCTTTCTTCTTCATTGTTGATCATATTCATGGAGAGCATTCTTGGTGACGGCAATCCTATCTCTGCTGGTATTACAGCCTCCGACCCATAAACCAAGCTAAACGGTGTTTCTCCGTTGCTTGTTTTGGGCATCGTCCTGTGGGCCCATAAGATGCTTGGCAGTTCGTCTACCCAACCTCTTCTCTTTTCTCCCAACCTTGCCTTAATTCCGTCGACTATACTCTTGTTGACGGCTTCAACTTGACCGTTCCCCTGCGGGTGCGCGACCGAGGAGAAAGTGTGTTCGATGTGTAATTCCTTGAACCATTGTTGAAGGTTGTCTTCGGCAAAGTTGGTCCCATTATCGGTGATTATCTTGAGAGGTAAGCCAAAACGACATATGATTTGTTCCCAAATGAATTTTTTGACGACGGCGGCCGTGGTCGACGCGAGGGCCTTTGCCTCTACCCATTTGGTGAAATAGTCAACTGCAACTATTATAAACTTGACGGCTCCTGGGGCTTCAGGAAATGGTCCCACCATGTCTATTCCCCATTGTTGAAAGGGCCACGCGGTGGTGACCGGTACCAACTCATTCTTGGGGCGCATCGTTTTGGGCGCATGTCTTTGACATCCACCACATTTCCTCAACTCTTTGACCGCGTCCAAATGCATTCCGGGCCAATAGTATCCCGCATTCATGACTTTTGCTACCACCATTCTTGGACCGGCATGTATACCACAGATTCCCTCGTGCACCTCTCTGATCAGATAGCGTGCGTCTTCGGGGTCAACACATCTTAGCAAAGGCCCGAGGTATGATTTTCTGTACAAGATCCCATCAGCCATCTGGTAATGTTCGGATTTGTACTGGACTTTCCTTGCTTCTGCCTTGTTCTCCGGGAGTACTCCAGATTGGAGGTATGTGATTATCGGAGTCATCCAAGACGTTGTCCCTAGTTGAACGACGCTTACTTCTCGAAGTGGTACTGACGGGTTGCTCAAAACTTCTATTCGTACATCCTTTGCTAGGTGCTGGAAGCTTGTAGAGGCGAGTTTACTCAGCGTGTCTGCTGGCTTGTTCTCGCTTCTATTTATGTGATGCACTTTGTAGGAATAGAAGGTTTGCAGCAGTGTCTTTGCTTGGCTTAGGTAAAGTGCCATCGTATCTCCCCTGGCTTCGTATTCCCCGTTGATTTGGCCTGCCACCAACATGGAGTCTACATGTGCTTCGATGTGTCGTACGCCCATTTTGATTGCCAACCTTAGCCCAGCAAGGAAGGCTTCGTATTCGGCTTCGTTGTTTGTGCTTTTAAAATCCAAGCGTATGGCGTAGGTGAACTCGTGTTTGTCGGGGCTCACCAGCCGGAGACCAGCACCTGCGCCATCCTCGTTGGACGCACCATCTGTGTATAGTAGCCATGGTTCTTCCACTTGTTGTTTCTCGGCCTTTTCCATTGCCTTGCATTCTCGATCTTTGTCATCTGGTACCTCTGTCATGAAATCTGCGAGCACTTGACCCTTGATCGCCGGTCTCGGTCTGAACACTACGTTATGACCCCCGAGCTCTATCGCCCATTTTGCTAGTCTCCCTGAAATCTCCGGTCTTGCGAGTATGTTGCCAATGTTGTAGTTTGTTAACACGTGAATGACGTGATTGGCAAAGTACCTGCGCAGCCGTCTTGATGCATGAATTAGTGCGAGCACTAGTTTCTCCATGATTGCGTACCGGGTTTCTGGATCGGTTAGAGTTCGTGACACGTAATAGACCGGCGTCTGGACGCCCTGTCGATCTACAAGCAACACTGCTCCCACTGCCCTGTCGGAGGCTGACAAGTATAGTACCAGAGGTTCACCCTTGACTGGTGCAGTTAAGGTTGGCAGCTTGATGAGGCAGTCTTTCATCTCGCGGAAAGCGCTTTCAGCTTCCGGAGTCCACTGAAATTGACTCTTCTTCATGCAGTTTCGGAGAGTTTTTATAAACGGAAATGATTTCGCCGCGTGATTGGCTAGGAAGCGGTTGAGTGCTGCCAACCGTCCTGCCAATTTTTGCATCTCCTTGATCGTTGACGGTGACGGCATGCGTTCTATTGCTTGTATCTTGTCAGGGTTCACCTTGAAACCATCTTTCGTGACAATGAAACCCAGGAATTTCCCCTCCTCCATGCCGAAGGAGCACTTTGCTGGGTTTAACTTGATGCTGACTCCGCGCAGAGTGTCAAATGTCTTTTGGATGTTCAGCAACATTGTACTTTCCTCCTTGCTCATGATAACCAGATCATCCATATACACTTCTATGTACTTGCCGATGGCGTCGTGGAAGGTTTCGTTCATGAGCCTCTGATAAGTCGCGCCCGCATTTTTTAAACCAAAAGGCATTTTGGTATAGCAGTATAACCCTGTTGGTGTGCGGAACGCGGTCTTGTCTTCGTCCTGCACGGCCATCTGTACCTGGTGGTACCCTTTGTAGCAATCAAGGAAACATTTCCACCGGAAAGTGGCAAGTGAATCGATCTTTTCATCGATATCTGGTAAGGCGTAACAGTCTCGCGGACATGCCTTATTCAGATCTTTGTAGTCCACGCACATTCTCCAGCTACCGTTATTCTTCTGGACCATCACTGGGCTTGCTACCCATGTTTGGTACCTGACCTCTCTGATGATCCCCGCGTTTAACAGCTCTATCACTTGCTCTTTCATGGCGTCATGCTTTATGTCCCCCAAATGGCGCTTAGCATGTACCACCGGCTTGGCTTCTTCCGATACGTTTAGGCGGTGTTCAGCTATGTGCCGTGGAACACCCACCATGTCTGCTGGCGTCCAGGCAAAGACATCCATATTTTGGAACAACAGTTTTTTCAGCGCCGCGCGCGTCAGATCGGACATTGCAGGTCCCAAGGTTACCGTCTGTTCCGGATATGCGCTGTTGAGCACCCATTTTTCTGCCTCTTGGTGTGCTTCTGGTTTCCTTGTCTTTGCAGGTCTTAGCTCATCTGTCGCTAATACTTCTTTGCTTGCATAGATGATGGCTACTCCTGTTTCTGTTGGAAATCCCACTGCGGAGTGTGGGCCAGAGCAAATCATGCTGAAATCACCTTGGGATTCTCTTCCCAGCAGAATATCGTGTCTTGAATGTGCTGGCAGCACCATGAATGTGACTTCCTCTGTTCTTGAGTTTCTTCCGTCTGAGAGCAACACTGGGAACGATATTTGTCCTAGAGGAAAAACGGCTTCGTTGCAGAAACCAGTGAGCGGGTAATCAACTGGTTCTAAGCGCGCTTTGTCCTCCTGATCGAACTGATTAAAACACTGTTCATATATGATATCCGCAGTGCTCCCCGGATCGATGAAGATGTAATCCGTTTGGTAATGCCCTATGACGCCCGAAATGACTATGGGCCTTCTTTCTCGTGGGCCTCCTCTTACAACTGGGAAAACGACTTGTTTCTCGCGCCATGAGTCATCCTTCGCGCGCTTGTTGTAATTTTTTCTTGGCCTTCGTGGACCCCCTTGAACCATGTGGGTTTCTAACTTCCGGAGTTTTTTGTTGTCCGGCCCTTCTTCTCTTCGCTGAATCTGACGGTAATCACGCCTGCCACCTTTGACCAGGTGAGTTAACTTTCCGTCTCTTAAAGCCCTTTCGATCTCTTGTTTGAGGCTGAAACAATCGTCGGTTAAGTGGCCGGTGTCCTTGTGGAATTCACAGAAAAGATTCGGGTCTTGGCCCCTCTTGTTGCGCATTTGCAGTGGTGGCTTGAACTGGTGGTTTTCGGTTGCCAAGACTTCTGAAGGGGTTTTCGTTAGGAGTGTCCACTGCTTCTCTCTGTTTTCTTTTTTCACCTCTTTCCGGTGTGCGATTTGGTTGATCGTGTGGCGCGCGTCTTCTCTTACCGGGCTTCTTTCCCTGTGACCGGATGCTCTCCAAGATTGGTTTCTGCCTTTCTTGCTGTGCCGGTCGGTATGATTGTAACTACGCTGACGGTGGTCGTCACCGGTCAACTGCCTATCTGACTGCGCGATGGTTTTGGCCGCCTCAATGAAGGTCTCCCAATCTTTGGGCCCTCCGTCTCTTCCTTTTACGCGCTTGATGAGGTCATCACACTTGACAGCCCGCATGAAGTGCGCACGCATCATCTTCTCGCCTACGTCACCAATCTCCAAACATTCTTTGTTGTATCTTGTAATGAAATCTTCCACGCTTTCGTGGTCTCTGCGCCATATGTTCAAGCAATCGGCCGGATCCCTGGTGTGTCGTCGTTGTTGTGAGAAGTGTGCTAGGAACTTCTCTCGGAAATCAACCCAAGATTTGATTTTCCCGGCTGGTAAGCTGTCAAACCAAATGCGCGCTGCGCCTATGAAGGTTTGAGCGAAAAGGTGACACCAGGTTGGTAAGTTCCATCCGCCCGTTGCTCCCGCACCGTTAAAAACTTGGAGATGATCGTCTGGGTCTGTCAACCCGTTGTATTTGCCCACATTATGTGGCAATTTCGTTTTGTCTATGGCAGCCGTGGCGATCTCTCGAATGAACTTTGAATTCTCGGCCATGTCGTCTGGACGATAGCTTAGAGTGAAATCATGCTCTGCTTTTGGATCGTAACCTGCACGCTTGCGAGGTTTGTATGCTTCATGCTCTGGTGGGAGCCTGCTGAACATTGTGTGCGTCTCTTCATCGTTTTCAAATTCGTCGTTTATGTTGCGCGGGCCTAAACGACTTTGTATTGGCTTCTTCGGTTGGTTAGAATACTGCACATAGTTGCTCTCTGTTTCTCCGTATGTGTCGCGCGTGTCGTGCGCGCTTGGTCTTCTGACATGTGGTGGAGGTACTGACTCAGGACGTAGATTGAAAGCGTTGGTCTGTTGAGGCATGGGAGCGCTCAAAGGCCTCGGCAATGGAGTGACGAATGCGGACTGGTTTGCTTGTGCCTGTAGCAGGGCTTGCTGCGCGCTGAGTTGTGTATAAACAAGGTTTATAGACGCCACTTGTTCGGCATACCAGGAAGCCAGAGTTTTTCCTTCGGGTAGCCCAAGTAGTGCAGAGAAGTTTAGCTGTGCTTGGTCCGATGGAGCTGATGGGCCAGCTCCATGGTTCTGAGGTTGCACTGGTGGTGTCTGTTGGACTACCTCTGACGGAGGCTGGAACGCCGCTCCGTTTGTGGTCTGAGTGATGATTCTGGGTGGAGTTTGGAAAGTAGCACCAGGTGCGTTTTGAGCGGTAACCCTGGATGTACTCCCGAAGATGCTGGGAAACTCCAAGTTCATCGGCCCTTCTTGGATAGTTTCGTTCCTTGGACCTCGTTGGACGTGTATGTTGTCTGAAACGAGTTCGAAGGAAGAAACATCTCCATCGACTTGGTGGGAAGGGTTTTGTTCGGCCATGTTGACGAGTGTTTTCTGAAAAGAAAAAGAGATGAGAGTGGTTTTGCTAAAAGCGGATGGCGCCAATGATGAAACACAGGTTAACACTATGGTTAATCTGTGGGGTTATTTCTCCTGTGGATTCAATCTCTCTTCCTACTCGTAAGATGACCGTCTCCTGCAAAACAGCAAACCGTCAGTCTCGTTAAGAGGGGAATATGGGGGTTTCCCTCTTAACCAGGCTCCGGCGTGAGAATAAGTACTGTTCCGAGGAAGAATAATCAGTGTGTGTTGAGCGTGAGGATAGTAAGAGCCAGATCCTTTTACCTGAATGATGGAGGGTTCTATTTATAGCCGGATGGTGAGAGAGGGAGGAGCAACGATGCCAGCTGTAGACGCGCGCCAGCTGTCCGACCAAGGGGAATATCCCCTTGGTCTCCTCTGCTGCGGTCAGTGTAGTGGTACACGTGGCGCGCCTGCATTTGTCGAATGTGGAAACATCGTACTGATGTTGTCTGGCTGCTCCTTGACCTGTTGCAGGTCCACCTGGCGCTTGATGGCTGGTGACACGTGTTGTCCTTTATGTCGTATGGAGCATCTTTGGTGTCACCTGGATATTTTCCAGAAGCTTCTGGATGATACGGCTGATGTCAACGCCATGTAGGATGGGGAAAGTGGTATGGTCCTTGCCATGTTGGCAAGGGTTTGGGACCATACCTCTTCAGGGACTTGAGTTTGCATTGCAACTGCAAGAACATGCTGAGAAATCAGGGGAAATGGTTGGTGAGGCAATGTTAGAATATCAACAGCTTTCATTCATCATGCAAGCAGAGCCGGCCACAACTGATGAACATGCATTACTGGGCTCAACTGGAATGGCAAAACGACATGACACATCATCGACTGACACTTTCACAGAGATATCGCAGCTAACGGGACGCTAATGTAACTTTTGGAGCTTACAATCCAGTACCTTGAAAGGTTATATTCTGCAAAATCATTAAAAGTTACCATACAATGATACAAAGCCACAGTTGTAGGCTTGTTTTTTATGTTAAAAGCCCCTAGAAGCATGTTCTGTTAAATTATAAAGAACGTATATTATTAACTACTTTCAAACCAGAAAACAATAAGTAGCCATAAATCATAATATTTACATGAATAATGTATAAAATCAGCATAAGATTCTTATTAAGGGGGTCACCAAATAAAACATTATTTTGAGTTTATTATAAAAATGGTAATGTATAACTATGTAGCACGGGGATGCCACTGCAGTACCCGTCTCGGTACTCATTGGGGACGGAAACGCCATGGGTACTCGTCGGGGACATTTCCTTTAACGTTTCCAGATTTGTCGGGGACGTATGCTAAACGTTTTCAATGAAGCGTGCTCCTTTTGAGGATTTAACAAACATTTCAGAGAATTAGGAGGTTAACTTTGGTGCTCAAACTCCTTTTCTCCAGACTTTGGCTTTTAGATTACTTGGACAACCTTGTTCTTCTTCTTGTGCTGAGCGTAATTGGAGTACTTATGCATTTATTCACTCACTTAGGAAGAACAAGTTGACTACAAGTCGTGCTCAATGATTTGATTATTGATAATAAATTACCTTTGGAAGATGTCGTATTTTTGGACTTTACACTTTATATCAATATATATCTATTTTGAAATTTGTTTTATATATTTTTATTTTTTTATTGTTGTACCAGTATCTTGGATTTTTTAGTTTTGCCGTTCCCCGTTCCCATATTGTCCCTGTACCCCAGTCCCATACCCGTTCAAGTGCTACATAGATGTATAGTCTATTTCTATTTACAAAGAACTATGCCCAATAGATATCATCAAAGTTGGTGGATTCATACATTCCAGAGAGTTGAATGCGAAAGGCGGGGTTTGACATATATGCAACTAAAATGGCCATTTATGTGGAAGAAATGACAAAAGACTTAGTTGTCTTGCTTAATTATTAAGAAATGACTTATTGGTCCTTCTTTATTTCTTTAAGATTATTAATTTTATCTAATTGGTATATTTCTCACTAGTCACTCGCACATGGCTCCAGTTATAAGTGAAACTTGCTAAACCAGGGCATAACATTCTACAAGAGGTCAAGAACTATGACATTTTTGAAATGGTTCGACACTTAAAAGCAGGTTTCATTTACAACTAGGGTGATGCAGCGATATTACGGATGCATAACTGTATTATTCAACAAGAAAATGTGTAAAATCAGTGATTCTGCGTACCTTTCAGAGACGAGGTTTACATGAAACATTTGCCAAAATTGTTAGATATTCCATTGCATTCAATTTGTGCAAAAACAAACATGAACTATGTGTAGTTCGTAGCAAATTGAGCGTGGGAGCTAAATCATACAAATGGCCGCTATCAGTAAGAGTGTTTTTGGTTCATTAAAAAAACACTTGTTACTATCCGTAAGTTTAGAAACATGCTAACAGATGCAGGCCTCTTGATGACTCAGCACAATGTTTCAAACAGCCCCGCAGTTTGGAAAAAAAAATTGTATGTAATGTGAATTAAGGTATGACCTAGTGGGTTACACCCACGCTTGGCAACTAGGGCGACCCGATTTTTTAATAAATTTTAAGTTAACATACACACAATGATAAAAATAACGTTAATGGAAGGACTCCTGTCGATATTGGTTTGGTTCTTCATTACTGTAGCTATACGCTATAGCAACTAAAAGAGAAAACTTAAAAATAAAGTCATGAAAAGTTCAAATGAATGTCGACACGTGTTTTACATCGATTGAAAACCAGTGACGCTTCTAATATTACCAATACCGGTACTAATGTTCGGTGGGTACTAGCTCGGCCCGTTTCCAAATGGATGTCGACACGTGTTTTACATCGATTGCACCCCCGGGTTTCCACTAAGCTCCGTCCCTGCCTAAATTGCTTTTCGTTTGCATCTTTGTGCGATATACCGAATCGGATGCCATAACAGCGCTATTGCTATACGTGATAAATACATCTTTGTGCGATTAGGTAGGCTTAACGTATATTTTGTGTTGGTTTAAAGTATTCTAAAATTCTGTCTACCACGGTCTCTTCAACAAAATCATGTTCAACTACAACACCACTACTGAAACAAATATTAAAGGACATTACACAGTTGAGAAACATCATCGCTCTATAAGTTATCGATATTGTCAATTTACACAGCAAACATACATAGCAATGTGTATCGATCAACCCGATCATGTGTATACACATGACGCTTAATTAACTGAACTACTAACCTGCAATTAGTGTCGGCCATCGGAGAGACGACGACGGCGACCACTAGACCGTGGGGTGTGGGTTGGGGCGGCGGAATGCCCAAAACGCTGGCTAGACCACACCGGGGTAGCGTTGGCCATGGCGTTGCCCTGCTGGCATGGGGATTGAGCCTTGGGGGGGGGGGGGGGGGGAGTGTGACATGGCTGGCTTTGATTGCCTCGTTCGATGTAGCCGTTTGGGGGTAGCCGTTTGGGGTAGCCGTTGGGGGTTGCGGTTAGATATGATAACACAAATTATTTTATAACTTAAAATAATTATTTTTATACTCAAAATAATAATATTTTATCGAGATGGGATTAAATATCGCGCACACTCGCGTTGTCATTCAAATCGTGTAAGTTGATTCACTTGCAGATTCTTATCGTGCAACGATCCGAAAGACTATAACTTATAAAAATACATTTTCCAAAACACTTATACATTCCAAAAATATTTATTATGTTTGGCTCGCAAATTTCTACTATTCTTGCGCGGTGTCACTTACATACACGGTAGAACAATGCATATCGACTGCGCTTGCATAAACCTAGTGCTTGGAGACCCAACTCCTTCAACTATCATGCATACATAATTATTCAATTATATTAAATTCTCTATAATTATGCTAACAAAGAATTAATTTTTTATTTGGATCTTCCTTTTATTTTCAATGTGTTGATATAATTCTTCATAAAGAAAAGTGCTAATGTCATTCATATATGTGCTAAAATCAATTATCTTAATTAATTTTCACTAGTAGGGTGCCCGCGCGATGCGGCGGGGGCGACGCTTTGCATTGCGGCACTTGTTTTTGGTAGTTTTTTTATTCATATATTATTTATGATAGTATTATTGTGGTGGATATATGTTATAAGTGCTACCCATGTCTAGTAATTATTAAATTTAGAATTTAAATTATCAAGTATTTCAAGAAACCATTGGTGCAATAAACACTTTGTTGGAACCCTCACTAATATCTTAGACAAGAGTATATCAATATGAACATCAGCAAGTGTATGTAATTTTTAAAAGACATAGTGAATAGCACATAAATCACTAATTATTTTTCTAGATAGATTCACAACGCTAATCCACATAATAAGCATTTTAAATAGGTTGTTTTAACTATTAAACTTTTCATTAAAACTTTTATATTAAACTACCATTTAAGTAAACTTCACCAGACCCAATTACATTTTTTTTGTAAACGTGGTCCATAAATAATTAAATACAGATCAACAAAATTAGCCGTTAGTAAGGTGCCTACACGATGCAGCGGGAGCGACACGTTACATTGCAGTTCCTAACATAATATTTGTTGTAGTATCTTTGTGGTGGATATACGTAATAAGTGTCACACATGTCTAGTAACTAATACATTTAACATTTAAATTATCAAGTACTTGCTTGAAGAAACCATAATATGTTATATATGATTACAAAAGCATTTTAAATAAAATAATTTAGGAGGTTTATTATGCATTAAACAATACATAAGCTCTTGTACCTATAGAGAAATTGAAGTCGGAGTTCCTTTTTAATTATTTTAAACTACAATTAAAAGATGATTGACATAGAGTTTTCGTTCATTACGTATTTATTTCATGCTTCTCATCAGGTTAAATTCGGTTAAATTTCTATTCTCAGGTTGAACTCGGTTAAATTTCTGTTCTCGTATACTTTTTTCTTTGTTGATCCATCGCTCAAACTGACTTATTTTAATTTAATTGTTTAATTAATTAAATTGAGTTTTATATCACATTATTAAACTTTTATTATTTGTTTATTTTTTATTTAATACAGTAGAATTTTGTTTAATTATTATTTTATTCATTTTAAAATGTAATAAACCAATTGTATTTCAATAAGTTTTTTTATCGAGTATATTATCATTGACTTCTTTTATTTACTTATTGATTTTTAGATTCAAAGTTATTGTTCTAGATAAGTTTTATACTTTTTAGATATATATAACTAAAGAAACTTTTTTGTAATTATAATATATAGCTAGTCCTTAAACCGACCAGACATGTCCAATCAATAGACGGCTAAGGCCGTTTGATCCGATTATGATAACATTGACGGGAACACCTGATCAAGAATACAACACCTACCAGAAATAAAGTGCACAATGAGCAATTAGGGATGAGAACTCGTTGGAGTTATTTTGGTTTCAAAGTGATTCTTTCACCAATCAAAATTACTATCAAGAAATATGTTTTTTAAACCACCAATCAATATCTAATTATGTAGTTAGGATCTCACAATTCCTAGATTCTGCTGAATACACCCAACAACACAATCATTTTCATTTTTCTTTCAACCAAAAATAATTCACAAGGTACAAGAGTTTTCAAATATTATTGGTTTTTTTAGGTTTGGATGTCTGTACAGCTATAATCTAGACATATATTTATTTAAAGGTTGTGATAGTTTCATCATATAAATTTCATAACAATGTTGTAGCTGGGTGATTAAAGTAACTAATGGTGATGTTAGGCCTCGAAGATCAGCTTCAAAAACTCCAATTAATCTTGTATTCAAATAACTTCTTTGTGATAGGACATAGAATGGGTAGTTGATATGTAGCTTGTACTGGTGTATCTTCAAACCCAGTACTACGCCAGGATGTCATAACTCTAACTTGCAACAACATTCCTTGGTGGTTTACAGTATTTAAAGACATGAGAGGGGTATTCTTTATAAAAACTCCTATAAAAAACAATAAATTTTCAACCAACCAGATATCAATAGTAACTACAGATTTGCAAGTATCACTTATTTGTTGTTCAATCACTTACCAGATGACTTATTAACAGTCTGCACACTGTCAACTACCAGGAGTACATCTAACAAATGAGTGGGAAGTGTTGATATGATCTGTATTTGGTCCATGGATAAACGTAAATCTACAAGAAAATAATACATTATTCACATAAATTGATGTGGTACTATCATCTTTTATAGTCATGTACATAGAAAAATATTGACATTTTTAAAAACCTCTCAAGAACAATCAAGAACTAAACAAATTGCAAATTCAAGAAAAAAATCAAGATATACGAACTAAATGTCCACGTTCATTTTAATGCCCTCAAAGCTTTTCATGCCTACAGCATCAGGCAAAAACCATTGCTAAATGTCTGACGCCCCTCTACTTTCTTGATAATTATTAAAAAACCTTCAAAGCTCCAAATAAAGAAAACAAATTATAGCAAAACTGCCACACCCTTGTACAATGCAACAAAACAAAGACCACCGAAAGAAACTAAAATCCATGATGCCACCAACTGAAGCATCTATAAAATTAACCAACTGAAGAAAGCTACACGATATGAATAAAAAAGATCCAAACTAATAAAAATCAGAGAAGATGAGTTTCATTACCACAAACACGATTATTTCAAAAGAATAAATCATATTTCACATAAGCTAGTTAAAAATATATTGTTTTCCAAATTGAATCATGTTTTTCACTCTAGCATTTCTCGAACATCAAGTGTGCACAATAACTCATTTGTTTTAACACCAATTAGTTTTTTCGTACCTTGAAATTAGGCGTAAAACCTAGATGAAATCAAGTGAAAAGCCTGTTAGCTGCAACTATGTCCGACTGATTCATTATGCAATCAATTCCACTCATATCATCATCGTGCCCTTTTGCAACCAGTCATGAATTATGCTCAATTTTTATTACCAGTTATATATAGTAACGAAACTCATTTCAGCTGGTGTTTCACGGGAATAGCTTACGTTGTTGTTCCTTTAACAGTTGATTTCATTAAAAAGTTAACATGTACCTAATACACGGTCATTTCTTTTCTTGCTAGATTGCTCGTAAGATCAAATATAACACTGCATTTTCTCTATTGAAACTTTATCATCTTCCAAACAAAATGTTCATTGTTTAAAAAAAAGGCACCACGTGATAAAACACACTTCTTTTAGAAAGATGATTGTACCTGGCCTATTTCTTGCATTTCTTGTATGGAAACTGAAAGTTCTGTCACTGACCAACTTAGAGTATTAAAAAGACGATTGAGAAAGTCCTATTTTTATGGCACCAAAAGCGAAGCGTCTGTGTATGTCACTATTATGATAATATCCTGCTTACACCACAAAGAATGTAGCATCGTCATTAATGATCACCACTAAGATAACTGAAATTTGATTACTGCCTTCTCAACTTGATGGCTTCCAACTGTTGTAGTGTTTGTTTGAGCTTGTTCCTGAACATTTAATATCTTATTCAGTAATAAATGAGCATGTACTGGTTGAAGATGTAAGTCTTGAAATAGCATATTCAGTGGACTATGTGCATGTGCTCAGGGGCGGCTCTTAATAGAGGTGTGGCAGGGCCACGGCCCGGGCAAGTTTTTCGGCCGTAGTGCTAATTTTCCGCATTTCGATCGAAATTTTTTATATATACTATGTTTGGCCCGGGCTTGCCCGGGCTTTTTTTAGTGCACGTGTCTTTCGGCCCTGGCACGTTCAACGGGCAAGATCCGCCACTGCATGTGCTAAACAAAATGTGCAATTACGAAGAATGCATGTGATGCTTAAATGAAATAAGATTTATTTTTTCTTCGTTTCCTAAAACAAGAATAAAGATATATGGCACCTTCTTATATGTACATTGGGGATATTCAAACATTGGCCAATTTCATTAATTGCTCTTTGACTGAATGGGGGAGAAAAAGAAGAATTATCAAGGTACAAATATCCCCAATCAAGTGAAAGTAATCTAACATAAAAGAAAAAAAACAACAAAGAAGCACAATTGTTATCTTACACTGTATAAGAATCAAATGCATTTGCTTCAACCGCCACCAGCAAAAGACTCGGAGAGTGTATTCAATTAGGCTATCTGGATCTCGAACTTGATTAGTCTTTTAAGTTTTAACCCCACTGCACTTACAAGAGCATTAAAAAACGAGAAACAACAACAAATCGCAAGACCGAAATAAGGCTTGGAATCATACTACCATTGTCCATTCGACTAAAAACGTAATGGAAACCCTAACACACCTTGAGCCGATGATAGCAAGAACTGGAAACGAACAACAATAATATAAAAACAACAACAAATCGCAAGACCGAAATAAGGCTTGGAATCATACTACTATTGTCCATTCGACTAAGAACTGAATGGAAACCCTAACGCACCTTGAGCCGATGATAGCAAGAACTGGAAACGAACAACAATAATACAACCAAGTCAACAGAACTGAAGTGGAAGTGTGAGTTTAAGAGAGATGTAAGAATTGAAAGCCTTACTTGATTCTCTTCATTGTAGTTCTGGTGACCGTATTAGCAGTTTGCTCACACAGCAAAGGAATCTGACTTGCAAACTGAAACATATTTAACCCAAAGTTCTCCAAGATTAAACTGAACCCTAAAGAAATCCTAATACCTTATAATCAATTTGTAGGTTTAATCGATGCCTAATTTAATTCCTCTATTGCACATTCAAATCGGTAAGGTGACACGTTGCAATACTGAAACATAACAACAACAAACGTATCGATTCAAAGCTGGTTCAAGAAATTAAACAAAGCATTAACCATACCTAGTTCAAATCGGAAACATGAATTCTAATTTAAACCACTTGCTAACAGATACAAACATGGACCTCGACACAAGAAGCGTACAAAAGAGAGAGAACGTGGGTTTTGAATTTTGAAATTTGAGATCAGAGAGGGAGAAATATCTTGTTTCAAAGGAAGCGAGAAACATGTGATATAGTTAAATTTTTATAAAAACACTTGATAAACTTCCTAAATTTTTATAAAAACACTTAAATTAGTTTAGAACTTTTAATTTTGGATGTACGCTTTTTATAAAACGAAGGTACAAAAAAATGATAACCGCTTCTTGGTTAATTTAGTTTTCGGCTAATTTATTTTTAATTAAGGAAAAATTACAAGTTTTGTCCTTTGTCTTTAGGGTACTTTACAGGCGGTGTCCTTTTTTTCAAATGTTGACAGGCGGTGTCCTTTAGTAGGTATTTTGTTACAAGTTTTGTCCTTTCCACCCAACCTGGTTAAAAAACTCAGTTAATTTGTGGCACATGATAAGCACATGAGGGTAATTATGTCTTTTCCATATCCCTTTACACCTACCCCATTTATTATCCCTCATAAACCCTCTTGATAACATCATTCACCCCCAATTCGTTCCTAAAGATGATTGACGATGATTATGATGAAGAACGATGAACGATGTAGTTGCAGGTGGAATGATGTAATATTCTGACCGAGTGAATGATGAAGGTGTGAACGAAGGATGTGTGATGGTGAAAGTAGAACGGAGATTGGACGATGATGAGGTTGGACGGAGATCGGACGAATCGGAGATCGGAGAATCGGAGAAGATCACGACGATGAGGTTGGACGACGATGGTGATGAAGATGAGTTGCAGGTTTTGCGGAGGTCGTCGTTTATGGTTGTCGGAGATGAAAAGATCAAGGTTGCAGGTTGGTCGGAGACGGCACCGGAGAAGATGACGGTGGTGAAGAACAGGGCCGGCCTTTGGGTAAGTGAAGTGAAGCTCTTGCTTTGGGCCCCCACTTTTGAAGGGCCCCAATTATCAGTTTTACTCTTTATTTGGGCTTGGAATTTAGAAACGCTGATAGAAGCTTAGAAATTAGGTTTCAGAATTGAAAAGGGTAGGAAATCGAAGTGTTCATCATCTTGAACAATGAAAGGTCAGAGATTGAAATGGCAACTGATAATCCTTTAAACAAACTTCGATGGCAATCTAGGTAAACAGAAGGCCAAAATCAAACATGTTCTTGCCTTTTAATATCAATAAACAAATTATGTTCTCTTGTTTTGTTGTTCAATCAAAGTGTGAAATTGAAATATAAGCTGCTATTAATATGTTATTTGTAGTGAATGTTCTGTCTAAGTTGTTGATTATTCAAGACAGAAAGGTACAAATTCTTTTTTTCTAATTTTACCCCCATTCTGTTTGGTTGTTGTTCTTCCAAGTTTGTTGATTGTTGATGTTATATAGAACAAAAATTGATAATCTAATTTGTTAGCTGT
Organism: Helianthus tuberosus; assembly: GCA_030545235.1. NCBI lineage: Eukaryota > Viridiplantae > Streptophyta > Magnoliopsida > Asterales > Asteraceae > Helianthus > Helianthus tuberosus. The sequence continues at coordinate 150,899 of JARYGA010031482.1, forward strand.
TAGTTGATCATGTCATAATCAATTTCCTTTTCAAAATTTTGTCTCTGTTTTGCTAATTTAAATTAATGTATGTACATTTGTAAATATTTATTTGTTCATAACTAAAGTATGCGTAATTATGTACATAATGAATTGTGTTGGTGTAATAAATGAGGTATGTGTAAAGGGATATGGAAAAGACATAATTACCCTCATGTGCTTATCATGTGCCACAAATTAACTGAGTTTTTTAACCAGGTTGGGTGAAAAGGACAAAATTTGTAACAAAATACCTACTAAAGGACACCGCCTGTCAATATTTGAAAAAAAGGACACCGCCTGTAAAGTACCCTAAAGATAAAGGACAAAACTTGTAATTTTTCCTTTAATTAATTCAGTTTTTGTTATTTTGGTTCGGTTTCCTTTGTGAGCCTTTCGGTTTCGTTGAATATGAAACTTAATACTTGCAGGGACTTGCATGGGTCGATCCGTGATAGGACACACTGCTTTAATCACTTGTACACTAATGCATCATCTACTTGTACATTTTAATCCGTACAACAATACCGACCAAGACAACTATCGAAACGTCGACAAAAATGAGTAGGTCATCACGGTACCTTTGGACTTTTTTAAAACATTATAGCTTATAAGATATGTAAAAAATACGTAAAAGAATTATAAGTTTGTTATGGAGGGGGGAAAAGTGTAACTAATTATCCATAATTTTGTTAAAACAAAAGGATTTAAGTGTAATTAGAAGGGGGACTAAAATATAATTAGTGTTTAAAAGACCATCTTACCCTCATTTTAGGGGTGTATTTATAAATAAAGAGGGAAGAAGTTCTTATTTTTTGGGTATCTTAAAATGCCCCTCCCTCATGCATTATAATATAGTATAGATATGCTAATATAATTCAAAAATGCTACTTTTATGTGTGTATTGTTTTAATATGTGTTAATTTAACTTTTTTTTAAGTGTTAGGCCTGTTCTCACGGTTTGTAGGATAAATATGGTTTGTACCGTAACTAACCCCATGGGATGAGACTCTTTTTCTTTTTTTTTCTTTTTTTTTTTCCAAATACTCGTGTCCGAACCTGCACCGTACTCAACCCGGTATCCCTATTCATACTAACTTTTGCTATTCGGGTACTTGTATTGATACCCAGTTATATTAATTTGAGTATTCAGTACTTTAGTATTTGTACAAGTACTGGTAAATAATGGTACCTGGTACCAAATTTGATTAGAAATGAATTTGATATTATGCTTTATTTTCGTATTATGATACTCATATCACTGGAACCCGTATTGTATTACTACTCGTACCGTTTTACCTTATTTGGTATGTGTACTGTATTAGTATTAGTACCAATTTTGCCTATTTAATACCCATATGAGTACTCAAAAGATTAAAAAAAAAAACAAACTAGTACCAAAGTAGGTACCGTACCATAATATTCAGTATGATATTCGGTGCCCACTATCATAGTCCAAAAAATAAAATAAATTTTACATTCCTTCCCCATTTTTTATGGAAATGATCCCAAACATAATAAGACGTCTTTCTTTACTTCGGATTCACTTTTCTTTTCCCAATTTCTTTTTCATTCTCTTGTTGCATTTAGCTATTTTCATCATTTGATATGTTTTCAAATTATAGGGAATCCATATTCCATATATGATCATATTCAAAAACCAAACTCACAATTTACAAGGAAACACGTATTCAATATTCAAGTTGTTTATTGAATGTTTTTTTTTGTCTCGTAAATTAAGAAAAACTATTGTGAAAAATAGTGAAGTTCATAAACTGTTAGACTAGGTTTGATTTTCCTTATTCCAGTTTGGGTATTCTCGGCCTTCAACAAGCTTCCCTCAAGTCTGGCCCGAACCAACTTGAAATCGATTACATATAATTCCTAGGACCAAGGACTACACTAACTAGGGTTATATCAGGTTGATTGGCACATGCTTCCAATCATGAACATACCAAACCAAACAAAAACGATTTAGAGACTAACACGTCTTACACTCTTTTATTAATAAACTCAACTCGACAAATAAAACTGAATGCATAACCCCTATAATTATATTAAACATAGGTAGAGGTTCAACTAAGAATTTAATCTTCCCTAAGTTTCCTAAGAAGCAATCTTGAGCTTACATGTGGCAATCTCATTAATTTAGGTGAAAGGGTAATATTGGAAAATGCAAATTTCAAACAGATCTGTACTTAGTTTTAATCACACGATTTTCATTCCTTCTTTCATATTTTTCATTCATTCATTCATTGAGCTTCATCATCTGACCACATCTAATTCAATCGTTTTCATCATCTGACCACATCTAAATCAATCGCAAATCTCAATCTCAATCCTGCTGAATCGTTCATCGTTTTCATCGATTTGCCGGTACCTGCGAGATTGAGATCAATCCTGCTGAATCGTTCATCGTTTTCATCGATTTGCTGGAACCCTAGCTCCTCTGTTCATTCATTGATTTGCTGATTTATCCTCCTCTATTTTAATGATGTCTACTACTGTCGATGGTAAAATACCTTCTAGTTTTAATTTCATCTACTTTTTAGGTTTTTAGTTTTGATCTAAGTTGTGCTGGTTTTTATTTAAAAGTGTAGTTCTGAAGTTGTGCTGGTTTTTTGAAGTTGTGCTGGTTTTTTTATATTACATCATATTTTAAAGTGTAGTTTTGTAAAGTTGTGCTGATATCTTTATTTTGTGCTAGTTTGCCTGGTAAAGTTGTGCTTGTTTTTTGTGCTGGTTTATTGTAAAGTTTGTGCTGATATCTTTTATTTGTTCTGGTTTTTTGATTTGTTCAGGAGTTCGTATCTGTCCAACTACTGGTAATCAGTATTATACTCCTATTGTTCCAGATTCTTCCAAACCTGTAGTTGGTATGCATTTCCAGTCAATTGATTCTGCCTTTAATTTCTATAAGAAGTATGCTAAGTTATCTGGGTTTGAGGGTCGAAAGCATACTCAATCTTCAAAAAATGGTGTTGTGATTAGAAAGTACTTTGTTTGTGCGAAAGAGGGTTCAGCGACATCCTGTGCTGTTGACACGGTAAATGATAGTGTTGGTGCTGATAAAAAGTTAAATGACCGAAGGAGGAGACCTTCTAAACGTACCGGATGTAAGGCACACATCCGTATGTCTTTAACTCCAAAAAATACTTATAGAATTTCTCATGTATTTGAGGAGCATAATCATTCTTTTGTTGATGAAGAGGATTATCATCTTTTAGCTTCGTCTAGAAAGTTGACATTCACTGAAGAGCAACTGCTTTCTGATTTTTCTGAGATGAATATTGGTCCAGTTAGGGCATTCAACCTTATGAGAAAGATTCGTGGTGGATTTGATAAGGTTGGAGTGACGTCTACTGATTGTAAAAATTTTAAAAGAGATATTAATTTGTTCATTGGAGAGTTTGATGTGGACATGGTTGTCCAACGTCTTATGAAGAAGAAGCTGTATTTGCCGAATTTTTCTTGTGAATTTTATTGTGATGAAAAAGGTTCTCTTGCTGGATTATTTTGGGCTGATGAAGAAATGAAACTGAATTATGAGGTCTTTGGGGATGTTATGTCTTTTGATGCTACGTTCCGTACGAACAGGTATTTTATTCATTTTTTGTAGATCATTTATTTATATTTTTATTAAACTAGCACAATTCAGCAAGCAGTTGTAATATAATCAATTCAATTTTTAGGTATGACTTGGTATTTGTTCCGTTCACTGGAATCGATAATCATCATCACAATGTCACGTTTGCTGGTTCTTTGTTAGCATCTGAAACTGCTGAATCATATAAATGGCTTCTTCAAAGTTTTTTGAAGGCTTTTGGTGTTGCACCTAAGGTGGTTGTGACTGATCAGGACGCTGCAATGAAAATTGCCATCCGAGATGTTTTCCCAGATACCAGACATCGTTTGTGTATGTGGCATATAATGATCAAAGTTTCTGAAAAGGTAACTTTCTTAAACCAGCACAGTTTTACAATGTTATAATTTTTTAAACCAGCATAAATTAAACCAGCACACTTTTAGCATATAAACCAGCACACTTTAAACAATCCATTTAAACCAGCACACTTTAGCATATAAATCAGCACACTTTTAAACCAGCACACTTTGGCATATAACTCAGCACACTTTTAAACCAGCACACTTTCTTTAAACCATCACAGTTTAAGCATCATAGTTTAAGTTTATACATCAACTAGCACACTTTAACATATAAACCAGCACATTTTAGGATTTGTTTGCTGTTTTAATATACTAATTATTTTTTTTGTTATAGGTTGGTACTGAGCTATCACAAGATGAGGTTTTTAAAGAAGATATATGTGCTGTTGTATGGACTGATGCTCTTGAACCAGCACAGTTTGAGACACAATGGTGTGATTTAATGATTAAGTACAACCTTACTAGTAACAGCTGGCTGTCTGATATGTACAACCTCAGATCAGATTGGATTCCTGCATACTATCGTCATGAACATATGTCCGGTCTTATGCGTACAACATCTAGGTCTGAGAGTGAAAATCATTTTTTTGGTCAATTAACCAACACAAAATTGTCATTAGTTGAGTTTTTGAGCCATTTTGATACTGCAATGGAATCTCAGAGGTTTAAGCGCAGCAAACGTGATCATGATACCAGATACACACAACCTGCCATGAAAACCAATTATGAATTGGAATGGGAAGCTGTAAAGATTTATACTCGGGGGATATTTTTTGATGTTCAAGAAGAAATTCGACTTGCTTGCAAGAATTGTATGTGCAGGCGTGAAGAAGAAGTTGGTGATTCAATTAAGTTTTATATTCTACAGGTCAATCTTCCCGGCCTTCATGAGGTATTTATTTATACCTTTAGTAGCACAAACATGTTCTGCTTTTTACAATACATTTTAAGTAGCACAGTGATTTATATTTACAATTAGAATTTTACATATATAAACCAGCACACTTTGTTATAAACTAGCACAATATAAAGCATTTGTTATTTGTGTAGGTTCTTTTTACTCCTAAGGATATGGTAATTAAATGCAGCTGTAACCGATATGAGCAGTATGGTTTGCTATGTAGGCATGCCTTTTGTGTTCTTCGTCTTTGTGGTATAAAGGAGTTCCCTAAAAAATATGTTATGGGGCGTTGGACAAGAGATGTTGTTCCAAAAAAGACAAAAGTTTCAAGTTTTGATCAAAATGCTGCTGGTAATCAAGTTGAACGTGCTTCCAGCATTGTGCGTGAGATAATGACTGCAACTGAACATATTGTTAACCGTCTTGTTACAAATATGGACCTGTTATCGTTGTATAGAGACCAAGTGATCCAGTCGAAGTTGAAGGTTGATTCTGCTGACCTTCCTGCAGAATCACTTGACAAGAATGCAAGATTAGCTAATATTCTTCGTGCTGATCAGCCATGTTCATCGTCTTCTGCTACCATTCTTCCACCTAGTGGTATTAGAAACAAGGGGTGTGGTTCAAACAAACGCTTAAAGTCTTTTCGTGAGGTATCATCTTCAAGAATATCAAAGAAACCTAAAACTAGAGGTTGTTTGATATGTGGAGGTCATGGACATAATAGTCGGACTTGTAAGATGAAGACTACTGTTGCTGATTCCCAGAAGAGCAGTTAGTCGTGTGTCTTGGAAATCATGATATTTGGATTTGTTATTTTTTTCATTTCAGTTTGGATTTCTTGTATTCTTATTATGTTTACAACATTCAACCAACACATTATTAGTTTTTGTTGATTTGTAAATGCAATTGTCAAGAATTTGATTTTTCAACATTCAATATACTGTTTAAAACCAGCACAATTTTAAACTTTGTTCTTTAAAACCAGCACAATTATAAAACCAGCACAATTTTAAACTTCTTCTATGAAACCATCACATATTGTCATAGTGAAACCAGCACAATATTAATTGTAAAACCAGCATAAAATTAACTTTCCTAATATAACTGTTAAAGCAGTACAATGTAATTGTTAAACCAGCACCATATTAATTGTTAAACCAGCACAAAATATTACAGACAACTACCAAACTAATGTTATATTGTTCAACCAACACAATCAATATTTCTTGTTCAATCTGTCATTGATTTTCTTTTCCGCATTTTTCTTGCATTCCTCTTTCTTTTCAGGCTCCATCTTCTCATACTTCTCTAACAGTTCCATCATTTCACCTTTCGCTAAGTTGATGTCGGATAAAAGTATTTTGCTTAAATACTTGTATCTCAGTTCAACCAACTCTTTGTCTTGTTCCGGTGACTCTTTCGACAGCCCACTATCCCATTCCTTCTTGCTCACATGCTTCCCTGTGTATGTCTCCATGTGTCTCATTGCAAAGACACCACAATCTACAAAGTTCTTTTCCGTTTGCCACGACATTTTCATTATTTCTGGTTCCAAGGGCGACATCTTTGGGTGCATTGTTGGGTATTCAACTTCAAGGTAATCACATACAATTTCTTTCTGTAATTTGAAAATTTTCAAAATCAAAATCCCTAAGCATCACAAATATAATTAAAATAAACAGCACAGAATTAATGGGCATCAATATATTACCACTCTTTTAGCACGTGCCATTTTTTGTGCTTTTGCTTTCCCTTTCATGTTGTCTATAATCTTGATGTCTTCTCCCTTGAAATCAAAACATACAATGTAGTAGTGCTTGTTTTGTAGTATTGGAATGAACAACATGTCCACTTTCCTAATAGTTTCAAACCCTGTAGTCATCAATGTCGCGGCAATGTTTTCTCTGAAATTTTGTGTGCAGGTCTTTTTGTTCAGTTTTGGTTTGAAATTGTTTTCTCCCTGCACAGAAACCAGCACAATGTGTTATAAACCAGCACCAGCACAATGTGTTATGAACCAGCACAATAATAGCATTTCATATATTAGACTAACCAGCTATTAATAAAACATTAATATTTCAAAACCAGCACAATGTGTAATAATCCAGCACATTTTGTTAAATGTGCTTTTTCTAATCTGTTATTAAAACCAGCACATATTAGAAAACATACCAGCATGTTGCATGGGCAGAAAACTCTTGCCGGTGAACATTTGCTTCTATAGACCTCTTCACTGTTTAGTACCAATGACCAAGCTGTTAGGACTTGGACATGTATGTATAAGTTCGGGTGAAGCGACTCCAGAAATACCCTTGAAAGGTTTGTGCTAAATGCTGTCTCAAATATAAACACCCTGCATTGTTGTAATACACATTAGTTTAAATACTTATTTTTATCCAATTAAGATTTTGTTGGTTTTTATACTTACCAGGGGTCGTCAACTGTCGAGAACATCCATTCGGCTATCCTTACTTCAATTTTTTCAGTTTTTGTTTTTATTTGTACAACTCGCTGCATATATGGTGAACATAAAGGTTCGGCAGGGTGAGTTGTACGTTTGCTTTGTCTTTTTTTCTTCTGGTCTCCGGCGTTTAGGTCTTCACCTATGAATTCTTGTTTTTCACTGTCTTTTTTGGTTTCCTTTTCTGGTGTTTTAAAAACCTCTCCTTGCTGTGCTGGTTGACCAGCAGCCTCATTTCCTTCTTTCTTTGCTGGTTGACCAGCAGTGTCACTTTCTCCCTTTGGTGGTTCATTAGCATCTTCACCTCCTTTCTTTGTTGTTTCCCCATCAGGTTTACCATCTTTAGCCTTTTCTCCACCTGCATCCTTTTCTTCTTCACCACCAACTCCATGATCAGCACCATCTTTTTTGCTGCTTGCTACTTGTTCTGCCTTTTCTATTTCTTTTATAATCTCTGGCCACATTGAACTGGTGATTCTGAAAGGAGTTGAATCAAATTGTGAGACCACCATTTTTTTTTTGTGATTGGGTAAGTTTAACTTCATTCCCTTCTTCCTTGTCATTCCCTCCTTCTGTCTTCTCTCCACTTCCTCCTTTTTTCTTTTCTTCATTCCCTGCTTCTGATTCTTGCTTCTCGAAATTGTACTTTTCACCATATACTACCAATCTTTTTCTCCACTCATCCACAGCATCCACAACCTCCTCACCTCTGTACTTTGTTAAACATTCTGCAATCATTTCGTGTGTTTCTTTGACATGCATGTCCAACTCTTTTGTTTTGGATTTTATCAGACAAATCCATTCCTGAAAAGATAACCAGCACATTCTTTTTATAAAGTAGCACAAATTGTAAAAGTAGCACATTCTTTTTATAAAGTAGCACAAATTGTAAAAGTAGCACATTTTCCATTTTTATTTTTACATACACATGATAAAAGTTTACAATAAAAGTAGCACATTTCAAACTAGCACAGTTTTACAATCCATTTAAACCAGCACACTTTAGCATATAAATCAGCACAATTTCACATTCCAAATTCTAACATTAAACTAACATATACTAGGTATAAACTAGCACAATTTAACATTCCAAACACTAAATGTCATAAAAGTAGCACATTTTTCAACAAATGTCATAAAAGTAGCACATTTTTTCAATAACCATCTAAACCAGCACTTTTTTCAGTAATACTACAGATAAACACAATAAAATAGAAATTACCACTCCACTTGTTGGATTTGTAGGTGGAATTTGTGAGAGTTTTTCCTGGGATTGTGGAATGTCCAAACTTTGTGTAATGTCTAGAGATTCTGGGAAGTCACTAAAGTAATGATTTCTAGCTTCATCAGTTTCCTTTGAGATTTTTTGATATGTGGATAGAGGTTGTTCAGCTGGTGCTTTTTTCTTCATCTTCAGTTTTACCTTCAAATTCTTTCGTTTTTCATTTTCTTCTGTTTCACCAGTTGTTGCTGCTTTCAAACTTGTTTTCTTCTTACTCTTCACCACCTTTTGAGTAGGTGTTTGTGTTGTCAAGGTGAGTTTCTGTGCTGGTTTCCCATCTTTTTCACTTCTCTTTCTTTTATTGCTTTCCACCACCGGACCAAGCTTTTTAATTGTATCATTTTTATGATACATTACAGCTGGTATCATCTTCTGTGTTGGATTTGTTCTTTGGTATGTATCATGAGCATAAACCAACTGATTGATTTACAAGTTAGTTTTTGTTATTATGTTTGATAAAAAACAATAAATATAGATCATTTTTAGATAACTACAACATACCACTAGAAATGTTATCGGTCCGATGTAATGTGCTGCTTTAGATTGGAACCAGCTTGTTGTCTTTCTGTTCAAGCAGTCGATCACGTAGCTGCACCAGTCAACATCCTTAATATCTACATCAGGTTGCAATGTTGTAAGGAATTTCATGTTGACGCTGCCACCGTGTGTGAGCTCTGCCATTATTGAGTTGAACATTACAAGAAAGTTCAGTTGAAATAGCCTTCCACTCTCCTTCTGTTCTTTCACAACATGAATAATATGATGCATTTTTGGCAGTTCATCATCAATTTCAAATTGATTTCTAAACTCTGCAACAACTGGATCACTCATTGATGGTTTAGTCACCTTAACCTTCACTTTACCCATTGGTATGCCAAGAACTTCTTGTACTAGGTTAGGTGTTATCACTACATTATGTGTACCTAGATTCAGTGTGTTGATTGTAGGTTCATAATTGTTAGTGAGCCAGTATCCCAGATCAGTTGGTATTTTTGTTATATCAAAGTTCTTCATGCTTTCAAATCCCATGTTATCTACTTCTGCTTTCTGTTCGTCAGATAACACTTGCATGAATTGAGCAAGGTTTTTTGGGCTGTTCCTGATTCTAATTCTTTTTTTCCGGTTTGTGGCAACAGCTTTTAGTGCTGTTTTTTGTTTCTTTTCCGGTTGTTCGAAGTCACTGTCTGATGAGCCTGCAAGTAATTTCAGAAGAAACATAGTAACCAGCACAAGTTATAAAGTGTACTATATATTAAAAAAACAATAACCAGTACCATTTTGATCATTTAATACATAATAAACCATGATTTTTATAATTCAAAACATCATTGTTACATAAGGTTCAGAAAAACATGATCATAATACATAACAGCATTGATAACATTAGAAAACTAAAACAAACAACATAAACATGATGATCATAGCAGGAGCTGGCTAGATTGCTACTTCCTTCCAAAATTCTTGACTGAGATTATAGGTTTTTCCTCATCTTCTTCATGTTTAGGTTGTAGGATGGGGATCTTTTGTTTTTCATCATCTTCTTCTTTTTTGGGTTGTACAACTGAGATTTCAGGTTTCTCATCAATCTCTTCTTTTATGGGATCTGAAGGTTCACCACCAGAAGTAGGATGATTGGTATAGCTTGGCCCCCAGATTGCTACTTCATTCCAAAATTTCGGACTCATATAATATTCCTTTTTTGTTGGTCTTACAACTTTTAGTGGAATGGGATGCAAAGGTTCATTATCAAAAGTAGGGATTGGTTCTCCTGGTTGTACAATTTGTAGTGGTTTGGGATTGTACAGCTCTGTTTTCACACACAAAAAAGCAACTGAAACTTATATTACTTATCTCCTGAATTTAAAAGTAGCACAGTCGGTAAACCAGCACAGATTTGGAACCCAAAAAACCACTTGTGCTAGTTTCTTCTAAAACACTAAAGTAGCACAGACGGTAAACCAACTAGAATTTGTGCTAGTTTACTAGAAAACACTAAACCCTTTTTGCTAGTTTCTTCTAAAGCAATAAACTAGCACAGATAGTAAACCAGCACATATTTGGAACCCAAAAAACCAACTAGAACTTTGTGCTAGTTTCTTAAAAAACACTAAACTAGCACGGAAGTTAAACCAGCACCGATTTCAAAACCAGAAAACCAACCACAACTTTGTGCTAGATATTTCTAAAACACTAAACTAGCACATAGGTTAAACCAGCACAGAAAATAAACCAGCACAAAAAATAAACCAGCACTATTTCATTAAAACACAACGATCGATCTGTTTTATAAAATGCAGAACATGAATCAGTTTAGACATATTAAAACCCTAGAAATCTGTTCGTTTACAGATCCTTAACAAACCTTCGAAATCGTCATCAGGTTTTGTTTCTTTATGCTTCTGGCTTCTTGTAGATCTCTTAGAACCTGTGTAATCGATTTGATTTCGAAGAAACTTAGAAAAACCGTACAAAATTGAAACGAATACACCAAAATGCAAAAAAAAAAAAAAAATGGAACGTACTCTCTGAATCCATCGTTGATGCTGTTTTTGTTGTTGTTTGTTCGATTTTCGTCTGTCTGATTGTCGATTTTAGGGGACGTTTGTTAGCGATTGGGAAGTTTTGAGAGAGAGTGAAGAAGAACTGTTTTTGAATCGTCAATAACTGCTTTGCTTTTTGTCCAGTACTATTTTTTTGTTTATGGCGAAAATACCCCCGCGCGTTTTATTTTGTTTACTTATCTAGTTTAATATTAGGGATCTAATCTGGTCCATTGGTTGTTTAAAAAAATGGTGTAGATTGCTTCTTAGGCAACTTAGGCAAAATAGGCTTCTTAGGGGAACCGCCCCCATTAAACATAAACTAATTCTAACATAACTCAAACTTTATTTGAATACTTAAATAAACTAACTAGATAAACCTATCTATTAAATAGATTCAAACTATTTAAATTTAAAATAGTTAACCAAACCAATATTATATTGAACCCACTTAAACTTTCAATATAATCTCTGAATCAAAATTATCCTTCATTCATCCCCATAATTTTGATTTGGACCCGCTTCACATCTATACCGTTATCGACAACTTCAACTCCCTGACCTAGTTTAACATCCCTTTTTCCTAGTCACTGGAACTACATTACTCATTTGCTCTTACCACGAATCAAACACAAAAAAAAGCCCCCCGATTTTACTGTTTAATTCTTTTCTTGCTAGACACGACAAGATTCAAAGGCTCCTCCTTTGACGAATCTTCTTTTGTATGTTTACCCACAAGTTCGATCGGATACTTCTTCCAAAAAAGAACAACCTACACCGGTTACCCTGTTCTTATCCTAGACGAGAAGGAGCATGTCTTGATCATATCTTGATTGAAATCTAGGATTTAGTTCAGTTTATATGAATTCGGGTTTTTCAAAAGAAGCAAATCATTCCATTATTTTAATGAAAGAACAGTGTTGACACGGGTTAAAGTTCAAGGGTGTTAAATCATTCCATTACATAACTAACATGTGAGACAGAATCTCAATTAACACTTTTAATTCGTTGTTAATCAGAAGAACTTAAGATGATATTATCATCGATAACAACTTTGGAGGCAAAAGAACAAAGACTATTGTTTTGAGGGAAAGAAAGAAAAGATGGAGAAATCCCGATGTGTTGAACTTGTAATTAAGATAATACAAATTCAACTTTTATTTTTATCCTCTTATTTTTTGAGAGTAAAATATTTATCTTTTATATAGCTTGCAGAGTGTTGTATGCAAGAAACCTATTGTTAGGTATTAAATAAATATATAATGGAAATGTAAAGTCAAAAGAGTATTAATATACTAAGGGAATGAGAACTATACAAATTCGATGTGTAACTGTGTAAAAATTATCCGCATGCCCTTCTTTTGATGGTTTTATTTAGGGGTGCAAACTCGTGAGCTACTCGAGCTCGGCTCGAAAAAAAGCTCGTACGAGCTGAGCTTAAACGAGCTCGAGCCCGAGCCTAAAAACAAGCTCGTTTGGTAAACGAGCCCGAGTTTCGTTTATCGAGCTCGAGCCGGCTCACGAGCCTAATCGAGCTTTCTGTTTTTATATTTTTTATTAATATATTAAACATATATTTATATAATAATAATTACCATTTATAAATATAAAAAATAACTAAATTATATGTATAATCATAATTATAATTAATATAAATTAATTAATAAATACTAAACGAGTTGAGCCCGAGCTTGAAAAATTACCTTCGAGCTAAGCTCGAGCTTTAGAAATCAAGCTCGAATCGAGCCGAGCTTTCATATGTTAAACGAGCTCGAGACTGGTCGAGCTCGGGCTCGGCTCGGCTCGTTTGCACCCCTAGTTTTATTTATTTGAGTTGAGATCATATACGAGTGCTAACTATAAGAGCCGTAAGAATAGATCTGAGCCATTGATAGTTTAAATCAAGGGTTGGTGTTGATTACAAATAAAACTCTTATAATTAATTACTAGGATGGTAGTCACCTGTGCGTTGCGTAGAGACGCGGTTGAAATTCAGAACATATCGCACATCACGACAAAATAGTATCTAAATGTGTTATGATATTTTTGTCGTAACTCAGCTTTAAAGATAAAAACAAGAAAAAATAAAACGATGTAATAAATAACAAAAGTAAATAAAGGTAAAAATGGAAAAGAAAACGATAGTAATTCGATCGGTTCAGGAGTTGTATAATAACTTTATCAATGTTTAGGCGTATAAAAATAATTTGTTCAAAGTAAAAGAAAAAGAATACAATAATTAAACTAAATGGGGTGCAAATGAAAGTTTACAGTAAATGACAAAATAGACTAAATGATGAAATAACAATTATTATAATAATATAATAATAAAAAAACCATTGTAGAAACCACTCTAGAAGTTCTTTACTTTTATATTATATATAATAATTAGTACTAACAAGTTAGGAGTAATTTCGTAAAATTGATAATTTGTATTAAATAATAAGATCTATTATTTATGGGTATTTTAGTCATTTAGCCATTTTCCATTAAATACTAATTCCATCAAGGTTTTTTAAACTAAAATAACTTTTATATACTTCATTATCTTTTTAAAAAAGTTATACCATAAAATCAAGTATTTTTTTATCTTTAATATGAGTAACATATTGTTATACCTTTTTTTACTTATAAAAGTGACTTTTAAAAAAGTTACAAAAAAAAGGTGTTTTATAATTGTGCTAGTTATGTAGTTGGAAGTGCTAGTATGAAAAATGTATTCTCTTGATTTTAAATTTATACGTATGTTCTTATTTTGTTGTGTAATTCTTATGAGGATCAATATCAAAACAACTCACTCACATTAATCTCTTTTGTGCGATAAAGTTCAATTCCATATAAAACCCCTGTAATACCTGCGTCCCTAGACTTTTAGATGTTGTCAATTTTAGTCCCCGAACTATGTAGTCGTTAATACTTTAGGTACTTGGTGAATTTTATGCTATATACTAAATACTTGGAATGCCTAATTCTAGATACTTGAAATGTCTAATTCTAGATACTTGGAATGTCTAATTCTTGATACTTTGGTGCTTGACTCTTGAGGCTCGTGAAACTTGAGACTTGGTTGAACGAGGGACTGGAGTCTTGTCACTGGCGGAAACTACGAAACTTTGAAATCTTTTGTGTTGTTGCTATAATCTAGTTATACTATTAGCCAATAATACGCAACGCTTAACCTAACGCGCAAATCAAATCAAAGACGATGAAACGGAAATGATGGGATTGACCGAGTGGCAATCCGACCGGATGGCCACTCGATCGAACCGCCATCCGATCCGAGTGCACACCGCCTTCATTCCTTCTCACACTATAAATAGGCTTGTCACATCACCATTTTCACTGATGTGACAGCCTCACTCGACCAGACACACGCACTCCTATTTTCTTCCATTTCTCGTCGATTTCGGTACGTTCTATACTAGATTCTTGTACATCTTTGATCTACACATCATTCTCTACGATATTCTCCTTTGAAATCTCACTTTTCACCATGAAATCTCTCGGATTTGAGCTCTTGAAGGTGATGTAACCATGGCGGTTTGTACCAAACTGTTGTGTGATGTCATTCTAGCCAAGATCTAACTCAGATCTAAGGAATTTCATGTGTTTTACACTAAGTCTATGCTAGATCTAAACTTTTCAAGCTAAAAACCTATGTTTATCTTCATCTTTTTCTTAAACTTTTACTAAAACGGTGAGATCATGATCTAAATGGACTGTAGACTTGATTATTAGTCTGGACTCGGTTTGGAGAAGGATTGTTGCTGGAGAAGATGACCGGAGTAGGAATTCTGACATAAGCATTATCACGAACAGACGACTGAAAGGACTGGGGTGATTCCCATCCGACCAGATCGGCTGTACATTGATTTGTTTACCATTTTCTCAATGCGTACCAAGTCATCGTTGTTTAAACAGAAACTTAGAGTTTTTACAAGTTTAGGAACGGGACAAGGGTAACCCGATCGAGTGGCAATCCGATCGGATAGCCATCCGATCGAACAACTACCCGATCAAGTAACACTTGCCCCTTAACTTTAAAACACTTTAAACTTTGAAGTCATGATCGTCGAATGGCAACTCGATTGGATAGCCATCCGATCGAACTGCCATCCGATCAGACGACATACCTCTTGAAGTTTTGAAAACTTGGAACTTTGGATCGAGTGGCAATTCGATTGGATGGCCATCCGATCGGACAACCATCCGATCAAGGTAAACTGAGATAAACACTTGACTTGACATTTTGGGAACTTGACACTTGGATTGGATGACCATTTGATCGAATGGCCACCCGACCCATTCACACACATGCCATCTCAATCGAATGGCCATCCGATCGGACAGCCATCCGATCAAAATTACTAATCCGACACTTGGTTTAATCTCGTTATTCTGCCCGACTCTTATCTGTTGCAATCTAATCAGGCTAAACCTAAAGAGCTCCCTTTGATCCAATAACAGTTAACCTGTTAAGCCATCACTGTGAGTATACTCGATCCATTTTTGTTTTAAACTTTGGGATGTAACATGTATTCTATCAAACTATGATACTTGAAACTTTTGCAAGCTAAACTCTATCCTATAAGTATGTGAAACTTGTGATTCTTTTATTCTATTTGTGCTATGTGGACGTTTAATCCAGGGTGTGTAGTTCCGCCTTAACAATAGTAGCGCTATAGGAGATGCACCTCCCCATTATTCTTGGGGGTATTGTTAGGAGGATTCTAGTTTTCCTTGAGACTTGGGAAAACAACAAAGCATCGGGATACTTGGGCTATCACTCGTTGGACTGCGAACACTAGCATGGCTGAAACTATTTATGTGACACTACATATGGATATTAGTTGTTTTAATCTATTATGCTATTATTCAAACTTGTATACTCGCCGATACATTTTTTGTACTGACTCTATTTTAATACATGTTGCAGGCTGATAGATGCTGGAACTATGGAAAACAAGCTAGGATTGATGCTTAGAAACTCGCCTAGTTTAATTCTAGAATTTGAAACAATGGTTTTGTGATCGTATTTGATATTCATGATTATGTTGATGTTTTAGACAAATTGTTGCATGAAACTTATTTAATCTATATCGAAATTACTAGTGTTATGGAAATCTCGTGAGCAATCTGAACGCCTAGTGCTCGCACCCCGATGTTTCCGCCATCGGATGGGGTGTGACAGATTGGTATGAGAGCCATAACTATAGGGAATTAGGATAAGTAGGAATACTTGCCTTAGTATATAGTTCTAGGAACCTTGATTCTTATCTGTTGTTTAAGACTTATGCATTCTACCGTATCTGCTTCCTAGTAGCACATTTCCCTGCTAAACTTACATGCCTTTCCTAAGGCCGACACAATATACACTTGATACTTTGAAAACACTGTTAATAAGTGTTTGTATGTTGCACGAGATTTGCCCTCAAGACAGGAGTGACATCCGAACCTTGATGGAAAATCTCCATATTATTCTAGTAGGTCTTGTCTGCGGATAAGTACCGAAGCTATTAGGGTACGATGTTGTCAAGTTAGAGGTGAAACTCAGATCTTGATAACTAGTCCCACTCCTTTATGTTTTTATGTCTCGCCAAAGTCCCGAAACTTCCATCCAATTAGGAACGTGAAATGACCAAAAGGACGAATATCGTAGGCCTAACATCGATGACATATTTATCTAAGTAAGTCAAGACGCGTTGCCTCAATTCGAAAGGGGTTCGAATCACTTTGGTTAGTCACCGTTCCTCTACCTGGAACACTCTATGTTTTATGAGCCTATCTTTTATGTTATCTCGATTTTTTTTCATGTGGTTTTAAACTTGATTCTTCGTTTATTTTGAGACTTTTACACGAATCGCACGTATGTCCGCCATCTAAAACGTTAACTCTAAACTCAGGATCAAACTAAATTTATGAAGCCTTATTCTATCATGATTAATCTATGTGGGAATCTCAATCGACTATGACACTATGTGAAACTATCTGATGAATCTATGTATTGTTGTGGTTGTAAGGCACTAAACGTAACATGGCATGGAAACACGAGGGAGAAGTGACGTGTCTGAAGCATGGTGGATACGCCGCTGGTACTTCCTATATATAAGTGTTTCCGACATGTTACCAACTTTCGTGCTAAGTGACGTGCGAAACTTAGTGTTCTGGAGACCGGTGATGGGATGGTTGAAATCTAAAGCTATTGGAAACTACTTGTGTAATGTCACACCCATTTCTGCGGCGGAAGCACGAGGTGTGATCATGAAAGGTTCTCATTGCATACGAAGAGTAAACATGCTACATGCTCGTAAAATAACATCAAATACCATAATTTGAAAACATAAGTTTAGCGTTTACATCGCTAGACAACATAAAACATTGTCTTAAAAGTTTACAACTTTATTTAAAGTTAAATACAAGCGACATCCACGAGCATAAGCGAGACCGCGCACACATCCATCCTAGTTACCTGAAATACATGTGAGTTTTGGAAAAACGTCAACATAATGTTGGTGTGAATTCATGCAGTTTTGTATTTCACGTTTGTATACTTTGTATGAAAACATAGTTTGTGTATAAATCAAGTTTTCATATATAAATCAAGTTTCATGTGTACACCACGTACTCATGTATAATTCGAATTCTTCTTGAGTACCCCACGTACTCAAGTATAATTCCCATTTTCTTGAGTACCCCACGTACTTCAAGTATAATTCAAGCTTTTCTTGAGTACCCCACGTACTCAAGTATTAATCAAATTTTAGTATGGTATGAATTTTATGTAAATAAAGTATTCCTGTAAATATCAGGATTGTTAATGGGTTGCAAAGCCATTAACATGTGACACGACATAGGAAGTCACCAAACCTTAGGCATTTAATTGGTATATTCTGAGACACAAAAGCACTACTCGATTCTCGCCCTCACCGAGAGTGTGGCTGCCCGGCACCCGTTAGATCTAACCTTTTGTTCTGCGGTCTAGGTATATTGTTGATTAATGGTGCTTATGGTACCCTATTCGTGACACGATTTCTCGTATCATTTCTCATAACGCCTCATACTTGGTTCTCGCCCTCACCAAGTGCGTTTCTCATATTCTTATATTTCGTCACACTTGATTCTCGTTCTCACCAAGTGTACTTCTTGTATTCTTATATTTCGTCACACTTGGTTCTCGTTCTCACCAAGTGTACTTCTTGTATTTATATCATACCAATTATAAATATTGTACATTTGTACATGTATTTCACCCCCGAAGTTATAAAACTGAAAACAGTTAAAAGAAAAGGGGGAGCATGAACTCACAACTTTGCGTTCCTTGCGTCGTAAACTTCACCGGATTTGCTTAATTAACGTCGTAACCTATACGCGTTTTCTTAACGTTAATCACTAGACTTGTGTCGCACAAGTACAGTCACTCTCTTTTGTGTATATATTCTTGTGTTAAAAATATTTTATATTTTTAACTAAGTATCTTACTTATATTATTTTCTCAAAAATTAATATAAGTATCTCGTGTTTTGCACTTTGCACCCGAATTATGTATCTTGTATGTTGTATGTGTATTTTTATGTTTATACTCCTCATGAGTATTTAGTGTATTTTTAAGTCTTAATACACTAGCACGTATAACACATACTATATACACTTAGCACAAAAGTTGGTGATCAAATAATATATATTTTTCTCTCAAAAAAAAAATATATATATACTTAATATCCATTTTTATTTTTTTGAAGAAATCCTTATTTCTTTCACCAAAAATTAGGGAAACCTTGGTAATATTTTTTTAGATACATTTTTAGGGATTAAGTTTCTCAAAAACTTATATTTTTTTCTAAGTGTCAAAATTTATAAAAATTTTGACAGAGTTTCCCCTAAAAATGGAGGTTTCCCATGTTTTCAAAACATGTGTTTATTTTCTTTTAAATCGTCAACAATCATCAACAACAATTATCAACAATAATTATCAACAATAATCACTAATTTCTCCATTTCATGAACTTGAATATTTACAAAAATGTGTAGTAACTTACTAGCACATTTAGTAAGTCTTGTTAACTTTAAAAATAAGTTTAATTTCTTAAAAACTTTATTTTTAAAGATCTTGAAGTTTCACAACTTCTAGTCATGATTTACCAAACATATTTCTTGTTAAATTTTTCTTGTGACACAAGTGTTTACACACTTGTTTATTTACTAAAATGCTTTTAGTTTATATAAGGTTCGGGTTTAAAACAAGACTTGTATATTTTACTTGGTTCTTCCGAAAAACCACTTGTAGATCTTTAGATCTACATGTTTAGAGTCTTATTTTACAAGAAAATTACTTTTACTCAAGTTCATGTCTTATGAATGGATGGATCCATCATCTTTTAACTTTCTAACTTTTACATTCTACTAGTTCATGCTTTCTAACATGGACTAGTATGTCTAGATGATGATCCATCTTGCTTTTACTAACAACAACATCAAATAATCATAACTAGACAAGTTCCACAAGATTTACACACATATCTTCTCTTTATCCACCCTATACATCTTATGTTCAAGACTTTAATGTAAGTTCTTTAGTGTTTCATGATTTTTAGCCATTAAATCATCTATTAACCATCATAAACAAGAACAAGATGAAGATTTGAAGCACTTACTACTAGCACAAGGCTAGGGAAGTTCAAGAGTGCAAATGAGGTGGATAAAAGCAAATGGTGAAGGTCCTTCAAGATCCGCTTGCACCGAGCCTCGTAAGTGACCTTCTTACACCACCAAAACACCTTGGATTGCTAGGAAGTGGATTGAAAAGGATGAAGGTGTGTGTGTGTGTTGAGGCTGTAGCCAAGAGGAAGAGGAAGGGGGGCTTTGTTGAATGTTGGAGATGATGGGTAAAGTGTGAAGGCCTAATGGTTTATAAAGGAGTTTTCAACAAGTCTTGAACTCTTGGTAGTTATGTTTAGTAAAGCACAAGCATACCCATTATAATATTGAGATAAAATCAACCCAATGGGTCCCTTGTTGGAACCATGTACATGGGGGGAGGGGGCATCTAGTTGCATTTCAATTCTATGTTACACAATTTAGTTACAAGTTAAGCATTAGATTTAGGGGTTTGGGTATGTTAAGTAATATATAGTGCGTTAGGGTGTTCGGGGACCCTAACTATCTTAGAAAAATAAAAACAATGCTTCAAGCATTATTTTGGTGTCCCGGGTAATATCCGGTTGTTCGGTTAGACACCGGTTCGTTAAAAGTGCTAAATCACACTTTTTAGTGTCTTTTAAGTACCTTTTTGTATCCTTTCGATTCCCGACCCTTAGGGAAATATTCTGGATGTTAAAACGTAATTTCTGCATAATATTTCAGTGCCATAATGCCGATTATAGCTGAATTATATATAATTCTGCACTTAAAGTGCGTTTCGGGTGCTTTTTAGTGCGTATTTTTGCTTCCGTATGCCTAGATATTAAACCCTTGTATATACTCTTGGGTTTTAATGTATTCTTGTTGTTGGACCTACTCCTAGGCCCCAATTTTATTGTCTGATTGCTTTCTGCAGTTCTGTTGACACAGTGTGTCTTACCGGTGAGTTTACTAGTATTTTTGACGCAACGCTCTCGTTTATGCATAAAAGCAATATTTTGTAGTATACAACGTGCATGAATTCACTTGTTTAGTATGGGTTCAGACATTTCTGACAATTAAGCACATAATTGCAGTCATTAAATAATAATTAAAGTGTACGGAAATTACCGGTTTGGTGCCAGTTGTCACAGTCTCCCCCCGTTAAAAGAATTTCGTCCCGAAATTCAGGCTGAACCAACTCTCGCTGGAGTCTTCTTGAATAGGTGGGGATACTTTTCCTTGAACTGGTCTTCACGTTCCTACGTGTACTCGGGTCCGTGCTTAGAGCTCCAACGTACTTTGACAAGTTTTACGCTGCTCCTCCTGGTCTTGTTGACTTTCCAGTCGGTAACCTCAACGGGTTGTTCTGTAAATCGGAGGGCGTCATCAATATGCACTTCATCCATCGGGATGATCACGTTTTCTTGTGTTGGACTCTTCTTCAGGTTGGATACATGAAACGTATCATGTACTCCATTAAGTTCTTCCGGTAACTCCAACTTGTATGCCACGGTACCAATTCTTTTCAATATTCTGAATGGTCCGATGTATCGCGGATTCAGCTTTCCACGCTTTCCAAATCTGACTACGCCCTTCCAAGGTGAGACTTTTAACAACACTTTGTCTCCCACCTCGAATTCTACTGATTTTCTTTTCGGATCAACGTAGCTCTTTTGTCGATCTCGAGCCGCCTTAATGCGCTCTCAGATCTGCGCAATCTTGTCGGTTGTCTCTTGTACAAGTTCAGGACCAACCATACGTTTATCTCCAGCGTCTGCCCAACATAAGGGCGATCGGTATTTGCGGCCATACAGAGCTTCGAACGGCGCGGCTTTTATGCTCGTATGATAACTGTTATTGTAGGAAAACTCAACTAAAGGTAGATGAGTATCCCAGCTGCCGCCTAGATCCATGACACATGCGCGAAGCATATCTTCTAACGTTTGTATGGTCCGTTGGCTCTGGCCATCTGTTTACGGGTGGAATGCCGTGCTCAGATCTAACTGAGATCCAAAGGCTTCCTGAAATGATTGCCAGATTCTTGAGACAAAGCGTTCATCTCTGTCTGAAATGATTGAGATTGGCACTCCATGACGTGCCACAATTTCTCTTAAGTATATTTCAGCAAGCTTTCCAGTGCTGTCTTTTTCTCGGATCGGTAGGAAGTGCGCAGACTTCGTTAATCGATCAACTATTACCCATATCATATCGTGCCCTCTCGGGGTCCTGGGTAATTTCGTTATGAAGTCCATCGAGATTTGTTCCCACTTCCACACGGGAATCTCTGGTTGTTGTAATAGGCCGGACGGTTTCTGATATTCTGCCTTAACCTTGGCACAGGTTAGGCATTTTCCAACATAAACAGCAACATCGCTTTTAAGTCTCGGCCACCAGTAGTATCCCTTTAAGTCTTGATACATTTTGTCCGATCCTGGATGGATAGAATATCTCGATTTGTGGGCTTCATTAAGGATGACTTCTCGTATGCCACCATAGAGTGGAACCCAAATACGCTTCTTGAAGTATAAGGCTCCCTCTTCGTTTGGCACCATGTATTTCAGCATACCCCGTAGGTATTCAGCTTTACGGTTCTCTTCTTTAAGAGCTTCTTGTTGTGCATCACGAATGCGTGCAGTGAGGTTCGTTCGAATCGTCATTTCCAATGCTCGAACCCTTAGGGTCTTAACCCTTTCTTTTCGGCTCAACGCGTCCGCTACAACGTTTGCCTTTCCAGGATGGTACTTAATCTCACAGTCATAATCGTTCAGCAGCTCGACCCAACGTCGCTGGCGCATATTCAATTCCTTCTGATCAAATATGTGTTGTAAGCTTTTGTGATCTGTGAAAATTGTACATCGAGTACCATATAAATAGTGTCGCCAGATCTTCAAGGCGAATACCACCGCACCTAGTTCCAAGTCGTGAGTGGTATAGTTTCTTTCCTGAACCTTCAATTGTCTTGAAGCGTAAGCGATGACTTTTTGGCGTTGCATGAGCACGCAACCCAAGCCTTGTCGTGAGGCGTCGCAATATACCACGAAGTCTTCAGTGCCTTCGGGTAATGATAGTATCGGTGCATCGCATAGCTTGCTTTTAAGTAGCTGAAAGGCTTATTCTTGTTTAACACCCCAGTCGTACTTCCTGTCTTTCTGTGTAAGGGTCGTTAACGGTTGTGCTATTTTTGAGAAATTCTCGATGAATCGCCGATAATAGCCTGCTAAGCCCAAAAATTGACGCACTTCAGTTGGGGTCTTGGGAGCTTCCCAATTCTTTATTGCTTCTATCTTGGACGGGTCTACATGAATGCCCTTCTCATTCACAACGTGACCAAGAAATTGTACTTCGCGAATCCAGAATTCGCATTTCGAGAACTTTGCATAAAGTTTCTCTTTCTTCAGTAGTTCCAGAATGGTTCTGAGATGTTGCTCGTGCTCTTCTTTCGTTCGCGAATAAATCAGGATATCATCAATAAATACAATCACGAATTTATCGAGATATGGTTTGCATACGCGGTTCATTAGATCCATAAAGACCGCAGGTGCGTTCGTCAGCCCAAATGGCATCACAAGAAATTCGTAGTGCCCATATCGCGTTCTGAATGCAGTCTTTGGCACGCTTTCTTCTTGGATTCTCAGCTGATGGTATCCCGATCGAAGGTCGATCTTGGAATAGTAGCTTGATCCTTGCAGTTGGTCAAATAAGTCATCAATCCTCGGTAGCGGGTACCGATTCTTGATAGTGAGCTTGTTCAGTTCCCTATAATCGATACACATCCGCAGTGTTCCATCCTTCTTCTTCATGAATAATACTGGAGCTCCCCAGGGTGAGAAGCTTGGCCTTATAAATCCTTTATCCAACAACTCCTGGAGCTGTGTAGATAATTCTTGCATCTCGGATGGGGCAAGTCGATAGGGAGCCTTGGCCACAGGAGCGGCTCCTGGAACCAAGTCTATATGGAATTCGACTTGGCGTTGCGGAGGTAGTCCTGGCAGATCTTTGGGAAAAACATCAGGGAATTCCTTCACCACAGGAATGTCTTCGAGTTTTGGCTCCTCAGCCTTCTTGTCTATAACGTGTGCTAGGAAAGCGACACATCCTTTCCTTAAGCACTTCTGTGCCTTTATGCAACTGATGATTCGAAGAGGCGCGTCTCGTTTTTCTCCATGCACGATGAGAATTTCATCATTCGCTAGAGGGATGCGAATGATTTTCTCATGACAAATAACTTCAGCTTTGTTCTTGGACAACCAGTCCATTCCGACCACTACATCGAAGCTACCCAGTTGAATAGGTAAGAGGTCGATGCTAAATATTCGTTCACCAAGTTCTAGTGTGCAGCCTCTGACAACTTCGCCCGATTCAACAAGTTTACCATTGGCTAGTTCTATAGCATAAGGAATTTCTAATCTACTAGATTCTATTCCGAGTATGCGTTTAAATTCCACAGACATGAAGCTATAATCGGCGCCAGTGTCAAATAATATGGATGCAAAGTGATTGTTAATGAGAAACGTACCGGTGACCACGTTAGGGTCCTCGCGTGCGTTCTTTGCTCCAATCACAAATGCTCTAGCCTGAGCATTGTTTCCTTCTGGGCAGTCCTTCATGAAATGATCATTGCTTCCACATTTGAAGCATCCTTGGTTCCGCCCTTTCCCATTACCGTTCTT
This sequence comes from Helianthus tuberosus, assembly GCA_030545235.1. Classification (NCBI taxonomy): domain Eukaryota; kingdom Viridiplantae; phylum Streptophyta; class Magnoliopsida; order Asterales; family Asteraceae; genus Helianthus; species Helianthus tuberosus. The sequence continues at coordinate 175,341 of JARYGA010031482.1, forward strand.
GTTTCCAGCACCATTTCCATTTCGGTTCTTTCCTTTTCCCCAACAGTCTTCCGTTTGATGACCCAATTTACCACATTTGTCGCACCTTGGAATGCGACAAGCCCCATCATGATGATACTTACATTTTTGGCATCTAGGCATGGAGCCTTGGTATGCTTTGGTTGCATGGGTTTTCGCCTCCTGAGGCAGGTTAGCGTCACGCTTCTTGCTGAAACCCTTGTTGTTACGAGTTGCTTGGTTCAGGTTCGAATGTTTTCTCTTCTTGTCACCGGATGACTCAGCATGTGTCTCGGTCTTTTCTGTTGGGTTCAGTGATAGCTTCTTCATACGAACACAATCTTCAGTAAGGCTGACAGCCAGAGTTACAGCCTCAGTGATTGTTTGTGGTTTGGCCGACGTCACCATGCCACGAAACTCTGGGGCCAGTCCCCAAATGTAGCGTTCAACGCGCTTGAATTCGGGAGTCACCATGTAGGGAAGCACTCTAGACAGATCGTGGAACCTTCGAGTATAACCATTGATGTCAGCACCTTCCATGGTCAAGTGCCAGAACTCCGTTTCCAGCCTTTGGAGTGCAGCGCGAGAGCAATACTTCTCTCTCATTCTTTCCTTCAGTTCCTCCCAAGTTAAGCCATAAGCGGCATCATCACCCAAAGTTTGGGCTTGCAGGTTCCACCAACTCAGAGCTTCATCGACGAATAACCCAGTAGCAAAGGTGACTTGTTGATCCGCGGTACACTTGCTCACACGGATAGTAGCTTCAGTCTTCTCCATCCAGCGCACAAATGCTACTGCACCTCCTGTGCCATCATAGTTCATCGGCTTGCAGTCGAGGAACTGCTTGAAAGTGCAGCCTTGAGCTGCGCTGCCTCCAGATGAATCTTCATTCCCATTACGTCTAGCGTTGCTTGGTCCTCCACTGTCCTGAGTACGGTTCGCCTCATATTGGGCGATAGCAGCGGAGATCCTTTCTTCCAGTAGAGCATTCAGCTCTTCAGCCGTTCTTGGCAGTGGGGGAGGAGGAGGTTGATTATCATTGCGAGCATTCACAGCTTTCCTGGGTGCCATGTTCTGACAGAACATAACACAACAGGGTTAAACATTTGTTTGACATCGTCATACTAGATAGTAGTAGTATATATATTCACAGGTATATACCACATAAGTGACATCAAACAATTATTACTCTAGCAGAGTACTTAGTAGGCTTGCACTGAGGGAATCTATACGTGACAAGACTTGCTGTGGTTTCTGTGAACTGAATTCCATAATTATGTATGCATCCATAATTACGTAACTCCTGGCACAGTCCGCACAGTTCGTTTCATCCTCGTATTTCTTCCTTCAGATGGGCCATCGCTTTCAGATAAAGTCACGTATACTTGTGACATTCTACTTCTAGTACATGCTAATTATCACACATAATTGCAAGTAATTTCTAGTCAACGACAAGTGCTACTCAAGTGCACTCTAAGTCTCGTAGTGTCTTTTCTAGACTCATGTAGACAGTTTCAGGCAGTGGATGTCGCGGGACGTTTTATGCAATGAAAACTCTTTGAAAAATTGTTTTCGTGAAAGGATCCTAGAGATTGTAGACTAGACTCAAGAAGGAATCCTGGTTCACTACAATCGCAGCTCTGATACCAATCTGTCACACCCATTTCTGCGGCGGAAGCACGAGGTGTGATCATGAAAGGTTCTCATTGCATACGAAGAGTAAACATGCTACATGCTCGTAAAATAACATCAAATACCATAATTTGAAAACATAAGTTTAGCGTTTACATCGCTAGACAACATAAAACATTGTCTTAAAAGTTTACAACTTTATTTAAAGTTAAACACAAGCGACATCCACGAGCATAAGCGAGACTGCGCGCACATCCATCCTAGTTACCTGAAATACATGTGAGTTTTGGAAAAACGTCAACATAATGTTGGTGTGAATTCATGCAGTTTTGTATTTCACGTTTGTATACTTTGTATGAAAACATAGTTTGTGTATAAATCAAGTTTTCATATATAAATCAAGTTTCATGTGTACACCACGTACTCATGTATAATTCGAATTCTTCTTGAGTACCCCACGTACTCAAGTATAATTCCCATTTTCTTGAGTACCCCACGTACTTCAAGTATAATTCAAGCTTTTCTTGAGTACCCCACGTACTCAAGTATTAATCAAATTTTAGTATGGTATGAATTTTATGTAAATAAAGTATTCCTGTAAATATCAGGATTGTTAATGGGTTGCAAAGCCATTAACATGTGACACGACATAGGAAGTCACCAAACCTTAGGCATTTAATTGGTATATTCTGAGACACAAAAGCACTACTCGATTCTCGCCCTCACCGAGAGTGTGGCTGCCCGGCACTCGTTAGATCTAACCTTTTGTTCTGCGGTCTAGGTATATTGTTGATTAATGGTGCTTATGGTACCCTATTCGTGACACGATTTCTCGTATCATTTCTAATAACGCCTCATACTTGGTTCTCGTCCTCACCAAGTGCGTTTCTCATATTCTTATATTTCGTCACACTTGGTTCTCGTTCTCACCAAGTGTACTTCTTGTATTCTTATATTTCGTCACACTTGGTTCTCGTTCTCACCAAGTGTACTTCTTGTATTTATATCATACCAATTATAAATATTGTACATTTGTACATGTATTTCACCCCCGAAGTTATAAAACTGAAAACAGTTAAAAGAAAAGGGGGAGCATGAACTCACAACTTTGCGTTCCTTGCGTCGTAAACTTCACCGGATTTGCTTAATTAACGTCGTAACCTATACGCGTTTTCTTAACGTTAGTCACTAGACTTGTGTCGCACAAGTACAGTCACTCTCTTTTGTGTATATATTCTTGTGTTAAAAATATTTTATATTTTTAACTAAGTATCTTACTTATATTATTTTCTCAAAAATTAATATAAGTATCTCGTGTTTTGCACTTTGCACCCGAATTATGTATCTTGTATGTGTATTTTTATGTTTATACTCCTCATGAGTATTTAGTGTATTTTTAAGTCTTAATACACTAGCACGTATAACACATACTATATACACTTAGCACAAAAGTTGGTGATCAAATAATATATATTTTTCTCTCAAAAAAAAAATATATATATACTTAATATCCATTTTTATTTTTTTGAAGAAATCCTTATTTCTTTCACCAAAAATTAGGGAAACCTTGGTAATATTTTTTTAGATACGTTTTTAGGGATTAAGTTTCTCAAAAACTTATATTTTTTTCTAAGTGTCAAATTTATAAAAATTTTGACAGAGTTTCCCCTAAAAATGGAGGTTTCCCATGTTTTCAAAACATGTGTTTATTTTCTTTTAAATCGTCAACAATCATCAACAACAATTATCAACAATAATTATCAACAATAATCACTAATTTCTCCATTTCATGAACTTGAATATTTACAAAAATGTGTAGTAACTTACTAGCACATTTAGTAAGTCTTGTTATCTTTAAAAATAAGTTTAATTTCTTAAAAACTTTATTTTTAAAGATCTTGAAGTTTCACAACTTCTAGTCATGATTTACCAAACATATTTCTTGTTAAATTTTTCTTGTGACACAAGTGTTTACACACTTGTTTATTTACTAAAATGCTTTTAGTTTATATAAGGTTCGGGTTTAAAACAAGACTTGTATATTTTACTTGGTTCTTCCGAAAAACCACTTGTAGATCTTTAGATCTACATGTTTAGAGTCTTATTTTACAAGAAAATTACTTTTACTCAAGTTCATGTCTTATGAATGGATGGATCCATCATCTTTTAACTTTCTAACTTTTACATTCTACTAGTTCATGCTTTCTAACATGGACTAGTATGTCTAGATGATGATCCATCTTGCTTTTACTAACAACAACATCAAATAATCATAACTAGACAAGTTCCACAAGATTTACACACATATCTTCTCTTTATCCACCCTATACATCTTATGTTCAAGACTTTAATGTAAGTTCTTTAGTGTTTCATGATTTTTAGCCATGAAATCATCTATTAACCATCATAAACTAGAACAAGATGAAGATTTGAAGCACTTACTACTAGCACAAGGCTAGGGAAGTTCAAGAGTGCAAATGAGGTGGATAAAAGCAAATGGTGAAGGTCCTTCAAGATCCGCTTGCACCGAGCCTCGTTAGTGACCTTCTTACACCACCAAAACACCTTGGATTGCTAGGAAGTGGATTGAAAAGGATGAAGGTGTGTGTGTGTGTTGAGGCCGTAGCCAAGAGGAAGAGGAAGGGGGGCTTTGTTGAATGTTGGAGATGATGGGTAAAGTGTGAAGGCCTAATGGTTTATAAAGGAGTTTTCAACAAGTCTTGAACTCTTGGTCGTTATGTTTAGTAAAGCACAAGCATACCCATTATAATATTGAGATAAAATCAACCCAATGGGTCCCTTGTTGGAACCGTGTACATGGGGGGAGGGGGCATCTAGTTGCATTTCAATTCTATGTTACACAATTTAGTTACAAGTTAAGCATTAGATTTAGGGGTTTGGGTATGTTAAGTAATATATAGTGCGTTAGGGTGTTCGGGGACCCTAACTATCTTAGAAAAATAAAAACAATGCTTCAAGCATTATTTTGGTGTCCCGGGTAATATCCGGTTGTTCGGTTAGACACCGGTTCGTTAAAAGTGCTAAATCACACTTTTTAGTGTCTTTTAAGTACCTTTTTGTATCCTTTCGATTCCCGACCCTTAGGGAAATATTCTGGATGTTAAAACGTAATTTCTGCATAATATTTCAGTGCCATAATGCTGATTATAGCTGAATTATATATAATTCTGCACTTAAAGTGCGTTTCGGGTGCTTTTTAGTGCGTATTTTTGCTTCCGTATGCCTAGATATTAAACCCTTGTATATACTCTTGGGTTTTAATGTATTCTTGTTGTTGGACCTACTCCTAGGCCCCAATTTTATTGTCTGACTGCTTTCTGCAGTTCTGTTGACACAGTGTTTCTTACCGGTGAGTTTACTAGTATTTTTGACGCAACGCTCTCGTTTATGCATAAAAGCAATATTTTGTAGTATACAACGTGCATGAATTCACTTGTTTAGTATGGGTTCAGACATTTCTGACAATTAAGCACATAATTGCAGTCATTAAATAATAATTAAAGTGTACGGAAATTACCGGTTTGGTGCCAGTTGTCACAGTCTCCCCCCGTTAAAAGAATTTCGTCCCGAAATTCAGGCTGAACCAACTCTCGCTGGAGTCTTCTTGAATAGGTGGGGATACTTTTCCTTGAACTGGTCTTCACGTTCCCATGTGTACTCGGGTCCGTGCTTAGAGCTACAACGTACTTTGACAAGTTTTACGCTGCTCCTCCTGGTCTTGTTGACTTTCCAGTCGGTAACCTCAACGGGTTGTTCTGTAAATCGGAGGGCGTCATCAATATGCACTTCATCCATCGGGATGATCACGTTTTCTTGTGTTGGACTCTTCTTCAGGTTGGATACATGAAACGTATCATGTACTCCATTAAGTTCGTCCGGTAACTCCAACTTGTATGCCACGGTACCAATTCTTTTCAATATTCTGAATGGTCCGATGTATCGCGGATTCAGCTTTCCACGCTTTCCAAATCTGACTACGCCCTTCCAAGGTGAGACTTTTAACAACACTTTGTCTCCCACCTCGAATTCTACTGATTTTCTTTTCGGATCAGCGTAGCTCTTTTGTCGATCTCGAGCCACCTTAATGCGCTCTCAGATCTGCGCAATCTTGTCGGTTGTCTCTTGTACAAGTTCAGGACCAACCATACGTTTATCTCCAGCGTCTGCCCAACATAAGGGCGATCGGTATTTGCGGCCATACAGAGCTTCGAACGGCGCGGCTTTTATGCTCGTATGATAACTGTTATTGTAGGAAAACTCAACTAAAGGTAGATGAGTATCCCAGCTGTCGCCTAGATCCATGACACATGCGCGAAGCATATCTTCTAACGTTTGTATGGTCCGTTCGCTCTGGCCGTCTGTTTGCGGGTGGAATGCCGTGCTCAGATCTAACTGAGATCCAAAGGCTTCCTGAAATGATTGCCAGATTCTTGAGACAAAGCGTCCATCTCTGTCTGAAATGATTGAGATTGGCACTCCATGACGTGCCACAATTTCTCTTAAGTATATTTCAGCAAGCTTTCCAGTGCTGTCTTTTTCTCGGATCGGTAGGAAGTGCGCAGACTTCGTTAATCGATCAACTATTACCCATATCATATCATGCCCTCTCGGGGTCCTGGGTAATTTCGTTATGAAGTCCATCGAGATTTGTTCCCACTTCCACACGGGAATCTCTGGTTGTTGTAATAGGCCGGACGGTTTCTGATATTCTGCCTTAACCTTGGCACAGGTTAGGCATTTTCCAACATAAACAGCAACATCGCTTTTAAGTCTCGCCCACCAGTAGTATTCCTTTAAGTCTTGATACATTTTGTCTGATCCTGGATGGATAGAATATCTCGATTTGTGGGCTTCATTAAGGATGACTTCTCGTATGCCACCATAGAGTGGAACCCAAATACGCTTCTTGAAGTATAAGGCTCCCTCTTCGTTTGGCACCATGTATTTCAGCATACCCCGTAGGTATTCAGCTTTACGGTTCTCTTCTTTAAGAGCTTCTTGTTGTGCATCACGAATGCGTGCAGTGAGGTTCGTTCGAATCGTCATTTCCAATGCTCGAACCCTTAGGGTCTTAACCCTTTCTTTTCGGCTCAACGCGTCCGCTACAACGTTTGCCTTTCCAGGATGGTACTTAATCTCACAGTCATAATCGTTCAGCAGCTCGACCCAACGTCGCTGGCGCATATTCAATTCCTTCTGATCAAATATGTGTTGTAAGCTTTTGTGATCTGTGAAAATTGTACATCGAGTACCATATAAATAGTGTCGCCAGATCTTCAAGGCGAATACCACCGCACCTAGTTCCAAGTCGTGAGTGGTATAGTTTCTTTCATGAACCTTCAATTGTCTTGAAGCGTAAGCGATGACTTTTTGGCGTTGCATGAGCACGCAACCCAAGCCTTGTCATGAGGCGTCGCAGTATTCCATGAAGTCTTCAGTGCCTTCGGGTAATGATAGTATCGGTGCGTCGCATAGCTTGCTTTTAAGTAGCTGAAAGGCTTCTTCTTGTTTAACACCCCAGTCGTACTTCTTGTCTTTTAAGTTAGCTCAGCAGACTTTCCAATAACAATCAAATGCAGCCTCTTTGCAATGGTCAAAAAATGTCCTTGGCAAGGATTGACTACAATACTCTCAGGAAAATGAAGCATTCTGAAAGTCTCAGAAAGAACATCGAAAGCAATGATGTTCCTCTCACCTAGTGGATACCAATAATTTGAAACCATGAAATATATGGTTTTATCAGCAAAAATTCCTGGAGACCATGAATCACTGCTTGAACCATAATTATTTACGCTACCGAAATTTATTGTTCTCCATGACTCACGACGTCGTGAGTAAACACGAGCAGTAGCCACATTACGTTAACAACTGATGTGAAGCACTTTCAGATCATTGGATTGATCAAAATAAATTCCACCTGTATCAGAATTTCGATCATGAATATAATTTATGTAGTCGTCAGACAAAAACTTATAGCGCCTAGTAGTTGGATTCCAAAGTATCAGCTCACAGCAAATCCCTTCATTGCAAACTAACAGCAATCCATTAAATGACGATAGAATACGTAAGAAGGTAGGGTGGACATTGTTAGGAAAGCTTAAGGTTTTGCTTGTCCCGACATGCAAATTACCAGCTACTATGCTGTCAACGACAATTGACGTGCCTTTAAAGGAGAGTAGTTTCTTTTGTAGTGAATCTCCACTTCGGAGAGCATGGGATCATCTCAAATGCATGACTTGACAATTCCCTATAAAAATTTTTGGAAAAGACATTTCAAACGACCAATATCTTCTGCAGGGAGCGTCGTGAAAATTTCGTCAACAATAATTTGAAACACAATGTTTTCCATTTCGCAGTGAACAAATGCGTGTTTGAAAGCCAAAGAAATTGTAAAGATACTGATAAACAAAAAACTTTGAAGATGATTGAGTAGATGGATGAAAGCGGTAATGATGAAAGCAGTTTCCCAATGTATTTTATATACCCAATGAAAGCGGTTATGACTAAATACATCGTCCGACTAACTTAGTGTGTAAAGAATATGATGCGACGATGGTTAGGCTTTTAATACAAAACATTTCAAAACTGCGTTTCCATGGGAAAAGTATAAAATTAAATATCAAGAAATCCAAATGACAAATTTTAAACCTTAAAAAAAACAGGTTATCATAATTACACTTAACCTCCTCGTTTACCATAAGATGCCTTTACCATAAGACAGAAGTGAGTGAGTGACCTGCATTAATTGCAAATTACATATCCCCGGGCATTTTGAATTTGAAATTAACGGCAATTTCAAAACATCTGCTAAGTTACACGTTTCCCAAAGGAAGGACTTTCAACCTCTGCTGGCTTTAAAGGATAGATATGGGCAGATGTTGCGAACCTCTGTTAGGCAACAACAAATGTTGCCAACAGTACTCTTCATTTAAAGACCAACAATACTCTACATAGTAAACACATGCTTCTGCAACTTCAGCAAACACGGATGTTGAGAACTTCTGTTAGGCAACAACAGATGTTGGTAACAGTAGCAAGTCAAACAGCCGTTAGATTAACAGAGGATCACTACTAAACAAATGTTCTCTTTGGGCAGACTTTACCTTTGACAGAGATTTAAAGTAACAGATGTTGAGTATTTGCAATTGAGAGGAGGAAATTCTTCAAAAAACCGTTGACTTACCAAATCATAAAAAAATAATAAAATTTCAAAACTATGGCATAAAAAAACAACAAAAAAAAAACTCTTAATAATCTTAAACACATACTTCTACCACTTCAGCGCACACGGATGTTGAGAAGCACTGTTAGGCAACAACAGAAGTTGACAACAATAGCAAGTCAAACAGCAGTTAGATCAGCAGATGATGATTTCGAGCAGATGTTCTCTTTTGGCAAACTTTAACTTTGACAGATCTATACAGTAACAGAAATTGATTCTTTGCAATTCTTCAAAAAACTGTTCAAGCACAATTCAACATCAACATAATCTAAATCAAATTCAGAGACAATTTCACATCTACATCAATATCGATCTGCAATAATCAGATGATATTTAAAATTACATAATGATACCTATGCACCTTAAAATTAGCAAAAATAAAATGCTCCACAAACATTAATAGGATTAAAATTTAATTATGAGAAATAAAAGATCAACAATTACATCGAGTACTGAACAACGAAACTTTAAAATCTAACAACACCACCAAGAAATTTAGGAATCTAACAGCAAAAATTAAGTGCTTTTAGCTTCAACACCATCGAGTACTGAACTTCTCAATGTATATCTTTGACAATCGCCATGAACTCCACGAAAGTATTGAAGGCATCACCATCAAGTTTCTGGAAACCTGCTCTCTCGTGAACAAACCAAGATGTAGTACATCAAAACACTTCTTCGGCTGTTGAAGAGTAGCCCTATCCTCATATACTTAATCCTCAACTTGCTTGATAAAGAGCTGCTTTAAATCATCGAAGCCTGTAGAAGTGTATACATTCTATACATCAAAATTCCAAACCTTATGCTTCTTTTAATACAAAAAAAAGGCAGGAAAGAACAAACTGAATCTACTTATATATCTTATTAAATAAAATCTTGTCTTACAGCAGTAGCAGATCCTTTCTTGCGTTTAGTAGGAACCACTGTGGGTTCTACATCATCATCATCTGCCCAAGTCAATTATAATCATCATTTAGTCATAAGCAAAAATTATTTTAACTGTACATTTAATAATATTTCTTTGTGTTTAATTTGATTCCATCAATATCCATATTAACATATTCTAAAACCATTATGACTCCACAAATAGTTCTACCACTGGTCGCTCGAAGAAAACAGAGTTGGAATATATCAACAGTTTAAAATCCACAAACCTAAAATAACCCGCAGATGATTGTATGAATTTCAAACAACTGTGATTAGACTGAAATATAAAGCGAGAATTAGAGTAGATCACTTCAAAATTAAAAATTCAAGATTTCAAAATTAGAGTAGCAAAAAAAACATACTTTAAACGATGTTGGAACAATGATGCCGGAAACAACTGTAGAACAATCACCATCATCATCTGCTCAGATCATTCACAATTATCATTTAGTCATAACTCAGATAAAAAACAATTAGTAAAAATCAAAAACCAAAAACCAAAAACCAAAACAAACATAATTATATATATGACATTACCATCATTAAGGCAAACCACATATCCCCAAAATTTGTTTTGAAAGTGGGTTAGAGAGAGCTTTCGTTTTCTCTTATCCTTTATGAACAAATGTCGACTATTGAGAAGAAGGGATTTCAGGGAGAGATACAATGGAAGTGTGGTTTGAAAATACAAAAGCAGAGAACTTAGCAGAGTGTAAATATGAAGAGTGAAATGAGAAAAAAAAATCTTTATATAAGAAGATGATTGATAGAAGTGAGTGAGTGACATGCATTAATTGCAAATTACATATCCTCGGGCATTTTGAATTTGAAATTACCGGCAATTTCCAAACATCTGCTAAGGTATACGTTTGCCAAAGGAAACATCTGCTAAGTTATATGCTGGCTTCAAAGGAAAGATATGGGCAGAGGTTTTGGGATGAGGCAGACATTTAGACAGATTTTAAAATGATTTTATATATTAGGCTTTATGATGCAGTAATGACATAAGAAAAGCATTGTTGGACAGCCTCTCTGGCTGACACATCAGTTTTTCTTATGTCATTGGGATTTCTCATTTTATAGAAAGTATAGATAGATGTGAAAATGTATGTGTAAACTTATCTTGTGAAAATGTATGTGTAAACTTATTTTTAGTTCATTTTACCTCATAATGACATGAAATGGAAAAAAAAGTTTTGATTGTTTATTTATTGTTAATTGTCTGCCATGGGTGATCTATTAGACTGATCTTAGCCAAACGGCTTGGTTGCGTAACAAATCACAAAACATAAGTTTTTATACGGATCTTAATTGTGCCGGGGTGATCATTTGAACATGTAAAGCATTTAATTGGATAGGGAAATTGGACATTTTTATACAGGTCAGGATGCGTTTTTATTATAGTTGTGATTTATATAAATTAGATAGATTGCCCTGCCCTCGAAGTTCGCGGGGTGATAGCCTAGTAAGATTATATATATGAGACGTACCCACACAACACGTCTTTCGTAATTCAATACAATCCCTCCAAAAATCCAAATCTAAAATGGTTTGGTTATTGGGTTATTTTTATGTCCTTGAAAACCCGATAAACTCAATACACGATCAAAACATCCGAAGGACACCCCTAATTCTAACAAGTAATACAAATTCTATCTGTTATTGACATAACAATTCTATAGAGCATGGATGGTTTTAGTTCAAATGTGCCCGATATATACATGTTCGCATCTTTACATTAGACGAATAATCATGTATGTATATCATAAAGTAAATCAAGTAAAGGAATACAAGTGAATACCACACAAGCTATCAAATGATAACATCATGTTGTGCCCAATAATAATCAACATGAGTATTGTTTATATGTTCATGGTTGTGCCAAATTTTGATGATTAATACAAATGATATAAGATAGAGATTACTATTTGCTTCTACTTAATTTTTTTATTATCAACACCCTGCCTCAACTCACACATAGCGTTGATTCGTTTATTAAAGTAGAAAGCTTAACATGTTGATTCTCAGATTTTTTTATAGTTTTAATTACGAGATAATTAGTTACATATTAGTTAAACTTGTCTAGAAAGGATTTCTAGTGATATGTAAACTCAAGATTCATAAATAACGCTTTAGCTTTTGTTTAATAAAAATAAAATAGATTGATCGTTACATTATTTATAATACTGAATGTGAGTGAGCATTTAGTCTAGATTAAAAAAATTATGAACATAATGCTTGATGAAAATATAGCATATTACGAGTTGAATGAACACGAAGCATACCAATCTACCCATATATAACCTTTTCCAAGACAAAACAAATATATGCACATCGATGTTGCACCTGAGTGCTTGAAAGATGCACATTATTGTCACACCCCAACCGATGGCGGAAACATCGGAATGAGACGAAAACGAGATTGCAAGAGACTTCATAACTCTAATTGCGACAAGTATTTAATAATTTCTTTTTTTTTACATTGTTGAACTAGAACACCACAAGCTAAATAGATAACGCACAATAGGTATTCAAATAATTAAATTTCATTTCATTGATGATGAATTATTACAAGTGTTGGAAACAGAATACAACAGGATTGAAAGTAAATTACAAAACAACGAGCAATAAAGTTTAAATGCGTTTCTAGGCAATCCTACTGGATTCATCTGTCACAATCCTGCAACATGTATTAAAAGCATGGATCAGTACAAAAGCACTGGCGAGCATACAAGTTTGAATAAAATTATAAGTATAAAAGTTTGTCTCAAATTCACATAGCATTTATTATTCACGTCGAAACGAGCACACATAAACAACTTAAGCATAGCGAATAGTACGAAATTATGATTTTTAAACTAGCATGCATAAACAGCCTAAGCATAACAATATCATGGGAATACAAGTTGAAACTAACAAGTAATGACAACCTAGGCATAACAACAAACGTATTCGATGGATTGTGTGTTTGATTATAATCGATGGTGTAAAGTGGATTTTGTATACATGTTGCACCCCAAAAATGCGTTAAAACGTAAAGGGTCGAGTATGCTCACAGTGGTTGCGTATGAAGATTTCTCGGAATAACATACGAGTAAAGTTTGGAGAATTCCAAGAGAATGAATGAGAGCGGTTAACCTAAGTATGAAATACCGCATGAGAGGTGATTACTATTAGTTTAAATATCCAAGTATCTTGTGAATTAGATAATGATGATCTATGTATTAGTTTGTTATTGATTACCAATGTTATAAAATAAATAAAGAAAATATAGGATTTAAATCGACTGCTAGTTGTTTGTGTTCTAAATGAATTTAGGCATTTTATTAATAAAACGGATTTAAAAGTAAGTTACTTTCAGAGTTTAAAAGAGACTTAGAGTTTAAAAGAGACAAAGGACACTCGTTTTATAATTAAATCGCATTTTGTCATAAAGATTTTTATGAAAAATGGGCAGAGTTTCCTCTGTTTTTGGACGATCCCGACAATCAAGTTGTCTTTACATTTCTCAAAAACTAATCAATTCAATAGCAAAATATGTGTGATATATGTCGTATTTTTGTCGCGAATAATCGCAAATATATGTATTATTCGTAACGAAAATGTTGGTATTAACACTATCTTTTTCTTGTGCAAGGTTAATGTGTGCTCAACAGTTTATCAAGGATAAACAAAACAACAATACGGCATAGGTTGAAACGAATCGAGTAAAAAAAAAGTCGATACCAAATGGTGATGTTGACTGAACCGAAACCAGACCCGAAACTGCCAATCACAACCCGAACCAAAGCTGCCTTTATTGACTAAGTTGACCTAGACCCGAATCCGCGCTAAAACTGAAACTGAGCCGAACCGAGACTGGACTAAGTGGGTCGAAACTGACGTGGAACCGCTCGTGAAACCTGACCCGTTGAACCACCACCACTGTTATAACCTAAGTCGGTGCCAGCCACTCCCGTCTCCACCACAGTCGTCTTATGACCTGAACCGAGTCTCGAACCGGAACCCTGAACCAGACCAAGCTAGAAACAAGACTAAACCTATTGACCATTTTGACTGAACCAACTGTGTCGCGAAACCCTAACCAGAGCCGAAGCCAAACAACCCAAACCGGAGCCCAAACTCACGACCTGACTGCCGAAACCGAAGCCGTCGTCGTCACCAGAGCCAACGCTGGTTCTGCCGTCTTTCTCTCTCTTCTCTTGCTCCGATCTCTCTCTCTCTCTCTCATCTCTCTCTCCCCTCTGCGTCCTCGCCGCTGTGCGCCACCACCAGATGGTGGTGGCCGTGCTGGTTATGTAAGGGGAAGCAGTGGATTGAGGTGGTGTAAGAAGAAGAGGGGGGTGAGTGATGTAGTGGGTGTTCGCCGGAAAACGAACGGACGGAGGTCTCCGGAGTTCGTCTCTGGCTGCCGGATTATTGAGAGAAAAAGGAGTGATAAGGGGGCTAGGGTTTTCTTTTGAAATGAAGAAGGAGTTAGGAGGGTTATATAGTTAGGGTTTCTCAAGTGGGTTGGGCCTAAAGCCCGTTTGCGGCCCAAATTGCGTTTCAAGACTCGTTTACGCACCCGACTTCATAAAATGCGTCGTATTATCTTATTTAAAGCTGAAACTACGTAAAATGGGGCCGGTGATCGATATTAGTCGTGTCCGTTTGTCGGTTGCGTTAAAAGCGCAAAATGCACGTCGTTTATCAGTTCTTATCCGTTTTTTGATCTGATTTCCACTGTGATTCTAAAAATTAAAAACGAACACGAATTTTATAAAAACATAAAATTACGGAAAGAGCGGAGCGTTACAGTCTCCCCTCCTTTAGGAAATTTCGTCCCGAAATTTATTCAAGAGGAAGACCTTGGGAAGGATGGCATTCTCGAAGTGTGTTTAGGTATAACTGAGAAAGAGGTTGTGAGCGATCAAAGTTTGTATTCAATAAGATATGGGGAAACACCGAATTTCTCATGGCACGTTTTACGAAAGTTTGGTAGTATGGTAGGAACACTTATATATAGGAAGTACCAGCGGCGTATCCACCATGTTCATACCATAATACGTCCGTTTCGCTATTCGATGTCATGTTACGTTCCGTGTTACGATACACAATAGAACCTACTATGGTTTTCATGCGCCTACCAATATAATCATCTATGCATCCGTGATTATTTTGGTTTGTGCATGATCCACATAGTTTGTACAAGTAGTGTACGGGTCGGGGTATATTAACGTATTACGAGTGAGAATGATAGCGTATAGAAATTTGAATATGCATGCACGATTGTATTTAAGTATAAGAGAGGTTATAAGTATGAGTATGATTAAAGTCTTTGAATAGTTCACACGAGATATTTAGTTAACTAGATTAACGCATTACTGGCATGTGATCTCACTAACCATCGTGTCCGCAAGTATGTATGAATGTCTTAACATGAATGTCTTAACATGACCGCAAGTCCATGCGGCGGGCGTTACTCCTATATCGCTACACAAGCGCTATATATGTACAGTGAGGCTTCATCCGAAGTTAATGGCAAAATGTCAACCCAGCATTTAACGCAAGCGTCATCTAATCATAGCACATGTCATCATTTCGTTGCTATGAAAAGATCCGTAATGTATGAATGAAAGTCTTGACATTACCACAAATCTATGTGGCGGTGCGTCACTCCTATAGTGCTTCACAAGCACTACATATGCCAAGGTGAGGCTTCACCCGAAGTTAATGACAAAATTGTCAACCCAACGTGTCCGCAAGCGTCATCTAATCATAGCACATGTCATCATTTCTTGCTATGAAAAGATCCGTAAAAGTTTAACTTAACATAACCACAAATCCATGTGGCGATGCGTCACTCCTATAGTGCTTCACTAGCACTATATATGTTAAGGTGTGGCTTCTTACGAAGCTAATGACCAGTTTATCACGTAAGAATGTCCAGTAATCCCGAATCAAGTATAACGTATCAGTACGCATGTATTAATTTATTGTGTAAAAACGATGATTAGGTAACAAGTATTAAATCACATAAAAGTTAAGTTAATATAAAAGAGAGGCTTGATAAGTATTGGAGTGCTTCGGGTTTAGAAGCTTCGGCTATTCCAAAGTGAATCGCAAGTTCTTCCGAATTAGGGAGACATGCTTTGGCCTAATAGGTATAATACTCTCGTCGCCAGGCGATTAACGGTATTTTACCCTTCCAGTTAGTACATGTCCCTAATTTGATTGAAAATACGAAACTTTGGCGAGATTGAAAATCGTAGAGCGGGACCAGTCACCAAGGTGTGGATACCAATCCTAGCTTGACAATTTCGTCCCCAAAATGTGGTTTATTGAACGAAACAAGATAAAATCTCGACTCGTCAATAAGGAATCACTAGAGTATGAAATGGAAATTCCCACCAAGATACGGATATCACTCCTGACTTGATGGTGAAATTCCGTGCAAAATAACATGTAAGGTGGATTGAAATTCGTCACCAAAGGCGGGAATCACCCCTATTCTAGTGAGTCGTTTCGATTGTGGAATACGAGTATCTTATGTATTGTATGAAATGTTTTAGAAAAAGACACATTGTATATTTAGACAAAAGAAGAGGTATAAGCAAATAGGAAGAATTACATATTAAGCAAGAATAAGGAATGGTCAAGTTTTGGTACTTAGACTATAGACTAGGTCGAACATGGCAATTCTACCTAATTCTCTATAGTTATGGCTCTGATACCAATCTGTCACACCCCAACCAATGGCGGAAACATCGGAGTGAGATGAAAACGAGATTGCAAGAGACTTCATAACTCTAATTGCGACAAGTATTTAATAATTTCTTTTTTTTTACATTGTTGAACTAGAACACCACAAGCTAAATAGATAACGCACAATAGGTATTCAAATAATTAAATTTCATTTCATTGATGATGAATTATTACAAGTGTTGGAAACAGAATACAACAGGATTGAAAGTAAATTACAAAACAACGAGCAATAAAGTTTAAATGCGTTTCTAGGCAATCCTACTGGATTCATCTGTCACAATCCTGCAACATGTATTAAAAGCATGGATCAGTACAAAAGCACTGGCGAGCATACAAGTTTGAATAAAATTATAAGTATAAAAGTTTGTCTCAAATTCACATAGCATTTATTATTCACGTCGAAACGAGCACACATAAACAACTTAAGCATAGCGAATAGTACGAAATTATGATTTTTAAACTAGCATGCATAAACAGCCTAAGCATAACAATATCATGGGAATACAAGTTGAAACTAACAAGTAATGACAACCTAGGCATAACAACAAACGTATTCGATGGATTGTGTGTTTGATTATAATCGATGGTGTAAAGTGGATTTTGTATACATGTTGCACCCCAAAAATGCGTTAAAACGTAAAAAGGGTCGAGTATGCTCTCAGTGGTTACGTATGAAGATTTCTTGGAATAACGTTCGAGTAAAGATTTGGAGAATTCCAAGAGAATGAACGAGAGCGGTTAACCTAAGTATGAAATACCGCACGAGAGGTGATTACTATTAGTTTAAATATCCAAGTATCTTGTGAATTAGATAATGATGATCTATGTATTAATTTGTTATTGATTACCAATGTTATAAAATAAATAAAGAAAATATAGGATTTAAATCGACTGCTGGTCATTTGTGTTCTAAATAAATTTAGGCATTTTATTAATAAAACGGATTTAAAAGATAGTTACTTTTAGAGTTTAAAAGAGACTTAGAGTTTAAAAGAGGCAAAGGACACTCGTTTCATAATTAAATCGCATTTTGTCATACGGATTTTTATGAAAAATGGGCAGAGTTTCCTCTGTTTTTGGACGATCCCGGCAATCAAGTTGTCTTTACATTTCTCAAAAACTAATCAATTCAACAGAAATATATGTGTGATATATGTCGTATTTTTGCCGCAAATAATCGCAAATATATGTATTATTCGCAACGAAAATGTTGGTATTAACACTATCTTTTTCTTGTGCAAGGTTAATGTGTGTTCAACAGTTTATCAAGGATAAACAAAACAACAATACGGCATAGGTTGAAATGAATCGAGTAAAAAAAAAGTCGTTACCAAATGGTGATGTTGACCGAGGTTGACTGAACCGAAACCAGACCGAAACTACCAATCACGACCCGAACCAAAGCTGCCTTTATTGACTAAGTTGACCTAGACCCGAATCCGCGCTAAAACTGAAACTGAGCCAAACCGAGACAGGACTAAGTGGGTCGAAACTGATGTGGAACCGCTCGTGAAACCTGACCCGTTGAACAACCACCACTGTTATAACCTAAGTCGGTGCCAGCCACTCCCGTCTCCACCACAGCCGTCTTATGACCTGAACCGAGTCTCGAACCGGAACCCTAAACCAGACCAAGCTCGAAACAAGACTAAACCTGTTGACCGTTTTGACTGAACCAACTGTGTCGCGAAACCCTAACCAGAGCCGAAGCCAAACAACCCAAACCGGAGCCCAAACTCGCGACCTGACTGCCGAAACTGAAGCCGTCGTCGTCGCCGGAGCCAACGCTGGTTCCGTCGTCTTTCTCTCTCTTCTCTTGCTCCGATCTCTCTCTCTCTCTCATCTCTCTCTCTCCTGGGATTGTGAAGGAACGTTATCCAATGGGATTGTGACGTTTGAAAGAGTTAACTACATCACTGAGCTGGAGAACAATCTGCTGAGTATCTCGCAGATTTGTGACAATATGTATACTACTCACTTCACTGATAAAGAATGTTTGATCTTGAAACCAGGATTTGTTATTCCTGAAGAATGGATTATCATGCGGGCACCTAGAGTGAATGATTTATATGTGTTAGATATGAGTGTAGCAACTACATCTACTGGTCAAGCACATTGTTTTGTGTCTAGAGCAACTGAAAAAGAATCGAGATTGTGGCACCGCAAGATGGGGCATATTCACCTAAGGAAGATGAATCACTTGGTGCACAATGATTTGGTTCTTGGAGTTCATGTCAAAGGTTTTCATCTGGAAGGGGAGTGCATTAGCTGTGTTAAAGGCAAGCAGAAGAAAAAGTCACACCCTACAAAGCAAGTCAATTCAGTTTCGAGACCTCTGGAAAGACTTCACATGGATTTGTTTGGTCCCGTGAATGTCAAAAGTATTACAGGTGATTACTATTGTTTGGTCGTTACTGATGATTATTCCAGATTTTCGTGGGTATCATTCTTGAAGACGAAAGACGAAACGTTTGACAGTTTGATGGCGTTGTTCAGAAAAATTGAGAATTTGTACCAAAGGCGTATCAAAAGAATTTGAAGTGATAATGGTACTGAATTCAAGAACAGTAAGATGGAAGAATTTTGTGATGAAAGAGGTATATTGCATGAGTTTAGTGCTCCGTACACTCCGCAGCAGAATGGAGTCGCAGAACGCAAAAACCGGACACTAATCGAGACGGCTAGAACTATGCTCGCAGATTCAAAGTTACCGATAAATTTTTGGGCTGAAGCTGTTTCCGCCTCATGCTATACGCTCAACAGGGTTCTCACTGTCAAGAAGTTCAACAAAACATGCTTTGAGATAATCAATAACCGCAAACCGAATTTGAAGTATCTAGAACCGTTCGGGTCACCCTGTACAGTTATAGAGCCTCATGGAAAGTTTGGTCCAAAGATCATTGAGGGAATATTTGTTGGTTATGCAAATCCGATGCGACGTGTCTTCGTTCCAAGTGAGAAGCGGATTATTGAAGCTGCAAATGTTGAATGTCAAGGTTATACTATGCCGCCGCAGAATCCAGGTGATTCATGGCGTTATCATTATGACAAACTGTGGGATTCGTTTGACATGAGAGAAGAATCAGAGGATGATGAAGATTTCTTTGATGAGTTGGATATTTTACGTGAATATGAGTCGCAGCTAAGGTTCCCAGCTGAGTATTCTCGAAGACCACGAGAAACTTCAAATGACGATGAAGCAGGTCCGAGTAATGCTGGTGAACATGATGATGTCCAACAGAATGAAATTGCTCAGGATAATCAGTCGGTTCAGGATGATAATCTAGAAGCTGAAAACATGCCAGTCTTTGATCATGGTGATTCAGATTCTGAGGGGGAGTAAATTCAGATTTCAAGTCAAACAAACCAAGTTGGTGAACAAGATGCAGAGCAGAATGTTACTAATCTGGAGGGAAATGTAGATGTTCCAAGCGAAGTGATGCCGCGAACTTTTTCATATCATCCAAAGGAGTTGATCATAGGAGAATTGCAGACAGGCGTTCGCACTTGAAGACAGATTGATAAAGGGCTTACATGTTTTTATACAAAAGTTGCTCCTTTGCAAACTGAATTCTCATTGAGTTGTTTTATCTCGCAGGTTGAACCAAGAACTTACAAAGAGGTGCTTACTGAAGATTCTTGGGTCAATGCAATGCAGGAGGAACTTAGTCAATTCGAGAAATTGGGAGTGTGGAAGTTAGTGGATTTGCCGGATGGTCAGAGGAAAATCAATACAAAATGGGTATTTAAGTGTAAGAGAGACGACAGAGGAGTTGTTATAAGGAATAAAGCTCGACTCGTTGTTCAGGGATTTAGTCAACAGGAGGGGATTGATTTTACAGAAGTCTATGCTCCTGTAGCACGACTAGAGGCAATCAGAATTTTCCTTGCATTTGCGTCTTAGAAGAACTTCAAAGTATATCAGTTAGATGTAAAATCGGCGTTTCTTTATGGGAAGGTCAAAGAGGAGGTTTATGTCGGACAGCCACCGGGCTTTACCGATCCAATCCACAAAAACAAGGTCTACTTATTGGACAAAGCGCTGTATGGTTTACACCAGGCCCCGAGAGCTTGGTACGAGACTTTGTCTCAACACCTACTAGCCAACAAGTTCATTCGTGGAAAAGTGGATGCCACTCTCTTCACTAAAGAGGTCGACGGTCATCTTCTGATAGTTCAGATTTATGTGGACGATATAATCTTTGGGTCGACAAATGAAAATCTATGCAAAGATTTTGAATCAGTGATGAAGCAAAAATTCGAAATGTCATCAATGGGGGAGATGAAATTCTTTCTGGGTCTACAAGTTGAACAACTTCCTGAGGGAATTTTCATTCATCGGACAAAGTACGTTCATGATATTCTAGAGAAATTTGGGATGTCAAGTTCTACTCCAGCTGCTACCCCACTTGCAACAAATCATGGGATTCACCCAGATCTCACTGGAGACAGGGCTGATGAAACATTTTACCGATCCATGATAGGTTCTTTGATGTACCTAACTGCTTCACGTCCTGATATCATGTACCCAACGTGCCTCGCAGCAAGATTTAAATCTAACCCAAGAGCTTCGCATATGATTATTGTGAAGAGGATATTGCGCTACCTGAAAGGAACTCCTTCATTGGGGTTGTGGTATCCTAGGAAAGGCGATTTTACGCTCGAAGGGTATTCCGATTCGGATTTCGGATGCTGCAAAGTCAATTCAAAATCAACAACTGCAGGATGCCAGTTCTTTGGTCCAAGATTGGTTACCTGGCAGTGTAAGAAACAAACGTCTATGGCGCTATCTACATGTGAAGCGGAATATGTTTCTGCTAGCAGTTGCTGCTCTTAGATCCTGTGGATACAGCAACAGATGCGCGACTACGGTTTGCAGTTTCTTAACACACCTCTTTTTGTTGATAATGAGGCCGCTATAAATATAACAAAGAATCCAGTACATCACGCTAAAACTAAACACATAGAAATTCGTCATCACTTTATTCGTGATTGCTTTGAGAAAAAGTTGATACGAATTGAGAAAATCCACACTGACGAACAGAAAGCTGATTTACATACCAAAGCTTTTGATAAAAATCGGTTTAAATATTTGTTAAAACTGAATGGTATGAAGCTTCTTTCGGTGTCGGATGGAATTGTGGGCGTTGATGAGAGTACTGTTGCGGATGAAGACGAGAAACAATCTGCAATGGTTTGTCGATTTTTTACTTGTTTTGGTATTTAGGGGAAGTAGATAGTTGTATATAGTTTATTTTTCAGAAAATACAAAAACAGTAAAAAATGTAAAAAATACAAAAACATGATAAAATCTAAAAAAGAGCTTGTGTATATAGGGAAAATGATAGTACATCGGCTAGACAATTACAGTATGCTAAAGATTTGCAAAGTTTAAATGAGTTAAACAGTCTCACTGATGATGTGTTGATAGGTTTTCGCACATTTAGTAGATTTATTCGGGATATAAACCTAAAATTTCAAACTTGTGAAATTCGTGGGGAACACTACTTGGATATATAGGTAACCCCTGAAATCTCGTTTGAAAGGTCTCGTATTCTGATATACTAAGTTTTTATACTCAATGATGTCTGGGGTATTATTCCGGGACTTCTGCTGAATGGAAGTTCTGACCTAGTCCTTGGATAATACTTTCCACAAATGCTTGAAACATAGCATAAACCCTCAGCATGCTGATGAAACAATAAAATTGATAGTCGCTGTTGTTGTAGCTAAAAGATCCTCTAAAGGGGACATACCGTAAAGTCGAAGCTGATATCTCTCTGCGTATACGGAAGTATCGACCTGAGATCCCTCGGCCCTCGCATTACCTAATTTATGTACAAATATCATTGTAGTATACTCACCTGTAAGACTGAATATTGGGATTCTGGATACGGGAGTATATTCAAGAGGTGGGACACATGAATGAGCTAAGTTCATAAGACATCTAATTCGTATCCTGAGTAAATTGAAATTTGTGTGAGAATTTAAGATGGATCAGTATATCGACAATCGAGGTGAACTGTTTAAGTCTGAGTATGAAATGAAGCTTAACGGTACTTGTAATTTGTCTGAAAGCTGATATGATTCCCTGACACGCTCGCCAAAAATATGTTTGTAAATAGTTTACTTTGTTTACTTTCTGCAATTTAAGTTTTCTGTATTTCATTTCTTAGTTTAGAACACTTGATAAAATTCAAAAAGATTTTATTTCTGTTTTATTTTTGACAAACCAAAGTGGAGAGTTGATTGTTGGATTCTCAAATGATTGAAGCAGATGCAGGAGATTCTGGACTGAAGAATGAGGAGAGCTTACTTTGATGGAGTTTGATTTATTGAAAAGTCAAAAACAAGTTCATTAACTTGATACTTGTTATTTTCAGAAAATGTGTAAATTGATGTTTTTCAAAATCAGTTTGATTCGTCAAATGATCAACCGAGGTCATTAAATTGAACTTGGTAGATTAATCAAGTGATCAGGGTCATTAACTTGGACCTGAATACTTGAGTGGATTGCTAAAGCTGATAGTTTGTGATTTATTGTTGAAAAGATAGTTTGTAATGAATGATGTTTGAGACACAGGTTTTGGACTTCATCATTCCCATGGAAGCAAAATGTCAAAGCTTGAACCAGATAAAGACCTCAGATTCTAGCATATTGAGAGGGGGAGTCTGTGAAAGGGGGAGTCTGGATCAACGATCAAAGGGAAGTCTGAAGATGGAGCTAGGAAGTGAGCATGAACCTGTGCAGATAGAGTGCTTATGTTGAAAAGACAGAGATGGAGAAAAGACCAAGACTGAAGACTCGGAGCTGAAGACTTCGTCAACATCCAAGGGGGAGCCTGTTGGTGCACGGAATGTCTGTTGACTACGTCTACATCAAGTCTTAGGTCAAGATTAGACAAGATTGGAGATTGAAAGTTAAAATTAGGGTTTAATGTTGGTATTTCGTTTGAATGTACATGTTAGAGGTGATTTCGCTTGTAAGGTCATAGTTGTAGGTGGTTTCGCTCCAAGGGACTTAGATGGTTTCGCTTATTAGTCATCATAGGGTTTCGCTTATAGGGTCTTCATGGTTTCGCTTATATAGTAAGTTGGAGGTTTCGCTTATTGTGACATGCCGAATAAGCGAAACCACATGGCCTATATATAGTCTTCATGAGCGGAACCATATTATTCATGTGTGTACATTGGAGCAAAACCTTGTCATTGCTTGTGTAACCGAACTCTATCAAAATCAACTCAGAAAGCAATAAAAGAGAAGGAAATTGAAAGAGAAAAGCTGTGTAACTTCATGTATACTGATTCCGCCTTTATACGTGAAGATGAACGTCCTTGGCTGACTTTTCAGGGTCGGAACACGGTTCAACAAGTGGTATCAGAGCTTCAGGACGAGGAGTTCATACTACTACAGCTGAATCGAACAAATTCTCTTACTTCTACTCACTTTCTTTCATACTTTTTCGATTTAAACTGGTTCCTACGGTTGAAATGGTCTGAATTTTGAATATAACATGTGAAATACAGTAATAACAAACCCTAGAAAGTTTCAGGTTAAAATTCGAACTAAAACATGGTGAAAATCGACTAAAAGTTGTTTTCGCTTTTACGGTAATCAAGTGGTCTCGCTTATACGGACATCTTGCTCATACGGACACTTTAAAGGCCTGATTTAGCTGATTAGGACATTTCAGTTGCCTGATTTAGCTGATTAGAACATTTCAGTTGTTTGATTTCGCTATTTGGACCTAATTTCGCTGATAAGATCATAAGTGCTTAGTTTCGCTTTTATGGACATAAACTTGATTTAGCTTATTCGGACACAGCCTATTTCGCTTATTCAGACAAAGTGCTATTTCGCTTATCTGTCATGTATTGATTTCGCTTATCTGACAAGTCTGATTTCGCTTATAGTGTCAGTTCCTGATTTCGCTTATTTGAACAACATTGTTTCGCTCATACGGTATTTCGCTCATAGGAACATTGACTGATTTCACTTATATGACACATTGATTGATTTTGCTTTTGTGTCATTGTCTGGTTTCGTTTTTCTGACAAGTGTGGTTTCGCTTATTTGACACTATTCGCTTATCAGTCACGATAGCTGATATTTCGCTCATTTGTCACTGTTTTTCAAAACTACTAAAATTTTACTAACTGTTTGCTGATTTTGCAGGTACATTCAAGATGGATGACATATTCTTGAACCCGTTTAGCGACATGTACGCATTCGTTGGAAATTCCGGAAATGATGATTCTTCGTCCAGCAATACGAATGAGAATCCGCCGAAAGAGAAGAAAAAGGAAGCTTGGGAATCTGAAAGTGCCTTTGGAACATTCAATAAACCTCCAAAGCTAATGGCTATCGAGGAATACAGTCGGTGGTCAAGAAAGTTTGAAGATTGGTTGATGGCATTCGCATTTCCCAGCTGGAAGAGTCTGAAAAACGGTTATGTCAATGGAAACAAAAATGGTGAAACTCTAACATCAGCTGAGGAGATTGATTCTTTTGTAGCTGAACAAAAGTGTGTGGCTTTGTTGTTTCAGTCCGTCCGGGAGGACATAATCGCTTTGATCGATTATTCAAATGCAAAAGATCTTTGGGAAAAGCTAGAAAAGAAATGTATAGGTAGTGAAGAAATTGAGAAAAACAAAAAGAAACTACTTAGAAAAGAGTTTGATATGTTTGGGTGTTTAAAGAATGAATCAGTGTCAAAAATGATCGAGAGGTTTGGACACTTAAAGCTGGAATTAGCTAGACATGGAATTAAATATTCTGAAGATGATCTTATCGACAAATTGTTCGATTCGTTGCCTGACGAGATGGATTGGAGATATTATGCGCTGATGCTGAAGAATACCATCAAGGCACCAGAAAAGTTGACATTAGATTTGCTGATTGAGAAACTCGAGAGTCACGAGTTGGAGTTGAAGAAGACGTACAAAGTCAATCACTCATCCTACCAGCAGAATTTGGATTTGTATTACCCAAAGAGCATGATGCCAAAAGCAACTTCTCCCAAGACTGGGTTTTCTGCTGAAAATGTGTCCACAGCAAGCAAAGAAAGTTAAAGTGGTCAAAGCAGTGGAAGTCACAGTGGTTATCACAGTGGATCTTCATAATCTGCAAGTCATTCTGATGCAAAGAATCGTTTTCAATGCAACATTGCAATAGACTTGAAGAATGCTCAGAATTTTGATGAGGAGTCGGCCAAACAGCAGATGATCTTCCTAGCATCGGTGTTGGAATCGTATGAAGGGTTAGTAGCTGGGAAGATAGGCAACACCAACCTAACGAAAGAAGATTATGACCAGATAGATCCTGAAGAAATGGAACTGATCGATATTCGTTGGGCTATGGCCAGTGCTGTTCGTCGAGCACAGCGTTTCATGGAAATTACTGGCAGGAAGACAATTGGTGGTCTATCTACCAAGCTGGGGTTCGATAAATCCAAGGTGACGTGCTTCAAATGTAAGCAGAAAGGTCAATTCAAACGAGAATGCAGAAACGCTTATGCTGATGAGTCGGAGAATCCTTTCAGAGATGATTATTACAAGAAGGCAATTTATCACCAGAATAAATCTGAGCCGCCTAGATTGAAGCAGGTTGAAGACAACAAAGAGAAATCTAGAGCTTTTGCGGTGATTTACGATGATGAAGGGTATGATTGGAGTCAAGAGGTTCTACTGGAAGAAGATGCGGTTGGTTACGCATTCATGGCGAAAAACGAACCTATTCCATGGAAAGACGATAGAACTGAAGAGCAGAAATATAGATACAGAAAAATGCTGGCTGAAAACAGAATAATTAGAATATCTCGTATCTTTCTGGAAGCGAGGAGAGCAAATAGATGGGATCCGGATAGAGAGTGTTATCTTGATGAATATGGAAATATTGTGATCGATGACAAAACGCTTGATATCGAAGCCATAATCAAGGAGTACAAAGAAGAGGATGATTATTGGCAGAATAAATGGTGGGGAACTGGAGAAGAGAAAAAGGAGAAAGAAGAGCTAGAGAAGTCAAAGAAAGTTGACACTGGGGTTATTGACACAACGCAGGAGTTAACTACTGAAAACCTCGAAAAAATGGCTGACAAAGTGCTGGCTGCTAAGGCACTTGAGGTAGACTCTAACTCCGTGTCTGAGTCAAAAAGCCAGGTCAGTTCAAACTTGTCAACAAATGCGTCAGGTAAGAAAATTGATGGAAATGCTGATTGCAAAAATTGCAACAAAGAGTGCAAATTTTGTAACACAGTCACGTATCTCAACGGTAAGAAAGTTGATGATCTGACAGCAAAGGTCAGAAGCGTTGAGAATCAGATTCTTGATCGTGATAAAACAGTTAAAGCTTCAACTGAACGAATAAGAGAATTAACTAGCCAAATTGAAAATGATAAAATTGATCATGACAAAATTAAACAAGAAAATGAAAAGTTAATTCTTGAAAACCGTCAGATTTCTGAGAAGTTTGAAAAACTCAAAAGCACATTGAAAGATAATGATGATCGAAATGGTAAAACTTATAAAGAAAATGTTCACCTAAAAGCAGTGCTTAGAGTAAAAGAAGAATCAATCAACCAACAACTGGATGAAATCGCTAAACTGAAACTTAAATTTCAAGAGGCTGAAATTGAAAACGAGCGAATCCAGTTGAAGCTTAACAGTTACAGCTCCGCAAGCTTTGTTTTGCAACACATTATTCCCAAACCCACCGGGAAAGACAAAGCAGGCGAAGATGTGTATTCTGATGGAACTGGGGTGGGTTTTCATCAAGTTCCACCACCTGTTCTTGATAACTACACGAAAAAGCAATCAGGGTTGGTTGAAATTGAAGAAGAAAGTGAAATGAATCTTCCAGATTCAATTGATGTCACGTTCACATCTTCCAATGACGATAGTGTCCAAAATGATATTGTAAAAGGTGTTGTTGAAAATGTGCTAAAAACGGATAGTGACACTACTGAGGAAGATGGGTGTTTCTTGGACAAATACATTCAGAAAACAAAATCCAAAAACAACTTAAGTGATGAACCAGGTCTTGTGATGTACAAGATGGCTGGATCTGATAAGATGTATTCGGATTCTGAGTTTCCCATTGAGAATGTTAATGTGAAAAAGTTGACAAATGTTTTCAAATTGGTTGAAATTGAGTTGTCAGAAGTGAACAGTTTGAAACAAGCAAAAAGGCAAATGAATTTTGAGAAAGATAAAGCTTACTACAAAAAGCCTGTTGTACCACCACGTTTTTATAATAATAATAATCGAAACAATTGGTCGGGTGGTTATCGGGGTGGTAAGAGTTATCAGAAAAGAAATGTTCCAAACAAGAGGTTTGCTGAAAAGAAAAAGTTTGTGAACAGTTCGAGTTCACTTGTTGATGAAGAGAAAGAGATTTTTTCAAAATCAAATGAAGAGTTCTTTGAGAAAAGAGCTTCACAGGCTCAGTCTGAAGGCACAAGTCGAGTTGTTGATACTCGAACATGTTTCAGATGTAATCAAGTTGGCCACATTGCACGAAAGTGTACCAATGTGAAGCCTAAGACTGAAACTGTGAAGATTCAAAAGAAGAAAGTTGACAAGAAGGGTAAAGCACCAATCGTTGTTGAGAAAAAGAGTGTGAAAAATGACAACATCAAAGTGAAAAATGAACCTGTAAAGAAAGTGGTAACTAAAAATGACAAATTTTACAAGCGGGTTGCATTATCTCAACAAGTTTGGAAACCAAAAAGTGAGAAAAAGATTTCACCTTCTGAGGATTCAATTCAAATTGATTATGATGCAAATTTTCCACCTCTTAAGGCTGAAAACTTCAAAATTCAAATTGCGAAAGTCAAGGTTACACCTAAGGCTGATGAGGCCTGGGTGGACACCATGTTCAACTAAGCAGTTTGAATTGCCGGAGCTTCCTGAATCGCGAAGCATGAATCGGCATCCTTATTGAAGTTGGTTAAGTCAAATTTTGTTATGTGCAGGATCTTCCAAAACTTGTATCCAGATGGATCATGGATAGTGGAGCATCAAGACATATGACAGGGAAGACTGCGTTGCTGTATGATGTGAGAAATATCAATGGTGGTTACGTAGGTTTTGCAGGACACGAAGGTGGTAGAATTATTGATGAAGGAACGTTATCCAATGGGATTGTGACGTTTGAAAGAGTTAACTACATCACTGAGCTGGAGAACAATCTGCTGAGTATCTCGCAGATTTGTGACAATATGTATACTACTCACTTCACTGATAAAGAATGTTTGATCTTGAAACCAGGATTTGTTATTCCTGAAGAATGGATTATCATGCGGGCACCTAGAGTGAATGATTTATATGTGTTAGATATGAGTGTAGCAACTACATCTACTGGTCAAGCACATTGTTTTGTGTCTAGAGCAACTGAAAAAGAATCGAGATTGTGGCACCGCAAGATGGGGCATATTCACCTAAGGAAGATGAATCACTTGGTGCACAATGATTTGGTTCTTGGAGTTCATGTCAAAGGTTTTCATCTGGAAGGGGAGTGCATTAGCTGTGTTAAAGGCAAGCAGAAGAAAAAGTCACACCCTACAAAGCAAGTCAATTCAGTTTCGAGACCTCTGGAAAGACTTCACATGGATTTGTTTGGTCCCGTGAATGTCAAAAGTATTACAGGAGATTACTATTGTTTGGTCGTTACTGATGATTATTCCAGATTTTCATGGGTATCATTCTTGAAGACGAAAGACGAAACGTTTGACAGTTTGATGGCGTTGTTCAGAAAAATTGAGAATTTGTACCAAAGGCGTATCAAAAGAATTTGAAGTGATAATGGTACTGAATTCAAGAACAGTAAGATGGAAGAATTTTGTGATGAAAGAGGTATATTGCATGAGTTTAGTGCTCCGTACACTCCGCAGCAGAATGGAGTCGCAGAACGCAAAAACCGGACACTAATCGAGACGGCTAGAACTATGCTCGCAGATTCAAAGTTACCGATAAATTTTTGGGCTGAAGCTGTTTCCGCCTCATGCTATACGCTCAACAGGGTTCTCACTGTCAAGAAGTTCAACAAAACATGCTTTGAGATAATCAATAACCGCAAACCGAATTTGAAGTATCTAGAACCGTTCGGGTCACCCTATACAGTTATAGAGCCTCATGGAAAGTTTGGTCCGAAGATCATTGAGGGAATATTTGTTGGTTATGCAAATCCGATGCGACGTGTCTTCGTTCCAAGTGAGAAGCGGATTATTGAAGCTGCAAATGTTGAATGTCAAGGTTATACTATGCCGCCGCAGAATCCAGGTGATTCATGGCGTTATCATTATGACAAACTGTGGGATTCGTTTGACATGAGAGAAGAATCAGAGGATGATGAAGATTTCTTTGATGAGTTGGATATTTTACGTGAATATGAGTCGCAGCTAAGGTTCCCAGCTGAGTATTCTCGAAGACCACGAGAAACTTCAAATGACGATGAAGCAGGTCCGAGTAATGCTGGTGAACATGATGATGTCCAACAGAATGAAATTGCTCAGGATAATCAGTCGGTTCAAGATGATAATCTAGAAGCTGAAAACATGCCAGTCTTTGATCATGGTGATTCAGATTCTGAGGGGGAGTAAATTCAGATTTCAAGTCAAACAAACCAAGTTGGTGAACAAGATGCAGAGCAGAATGTTACTAATCTGGAGGGAAATGTAGATGTTCCAAGCGAAGTGATGCCGCGAACTTTTTCATATCATCCAAAGGAGTTGATCATAGGAGAATTGCAGACAGGCGTTCGCACTCGAAGACAGATTGATAAAGGGCTTACATGTTTTTATACAAAAGTTGCTCCTTTGCAAACTGAATTCTCATTGAGTTGTTTTATCTCGCAGGTTGAACCAAGAACTTACAAAGAGGCGCTTACTGAAGATTCTTGGGTCAATGCAATGCAGGAGGAACTTAGTCAATTCGAGAAATTGGGAGTGTGGAAGTTAGTGGATTTGCCGGATGGTCAGAGGAAAATCAATACAAAATGGGTATTTAAGTGTAAGAGAGACGACAGAGGAGTTGTTATAAGGAATAAAGCTCGACTCGTTGTTCAGGGATTTAGTCAACAGGAGGGGATTGATTTTACAGAAGTCTATGCTCCTGTAGCACGACTAGAGGCAATCAGAATTTTCCTTGCATTTGCGTCTTGGAAGAACTTCAAAGTATATCAGTTAGATGTAAAATCGGCGTTTCTTTATGGGAAGGTCAAAGAGGAGGTTTATGTCGGACAGCCACCGGGCTTTACCGATCCAATCCACAAAAACAAGGTCTACTTATTGGACAAAGCGCTGTATGGTTTACACCAGGCCCCGAGAGCTTGGTACGAGACTTTGTCTCAACACCTACTAGCCAACAAGTTCATTCGTGGAAAAGTGGATGCCACTCTCTTCACTAAAGAGGTCGACGGTCATCTTCTGATAGTTCAAATTTATGTGGACGATATAATCTTTGGGTCGACAAATGAAAATCTATGCAAAGATTTTGAATCAGTGATGAAGCAAAAATTCGAAATGTCATCAATGGGGGAGATGAAATTCTTTCTGGGTCTACAAGTTGAACAACTTCCTGTGGGAATTTTCATTCATCAGACAAAGTACGTTCATGATATTCTAGAGAAATTTGGGATGTCAAGTTCTACTCCAGCTTCTACCCCACTTGCAACAAATCATGGGATTCACCCAGATCTCACTGGAGACAGGGCTGATGAAACATTTTACCGATCCATGATAGGTTCTTTGATGTACCTAACTGCTTCACGTCCTGATATCATGTACCCAACGTGCCTCGCAGCAAGATTTCAATCTAACCCAAGAGCTTCGCATATGATTATTGTGAAGAGGATATTGCGCTACCTGAAAGGAACTCCTTCATTGGGGTTGTGGTATCCTAGGAAAGGCGATTTTACGCTCGAAGGGTATTCCGATTCGGATTTCGGATGCTGCAAAGTCAATTCAAAATCAACAACTGCAGGATGCCAGTTCTTTGGTCCAAGATTGGTTACCTGGCAGTGTAAGAAACAAACGTCTGTGGCGCTATCTACATGTGAAGCGGAGTATGTTTCTGCTAGCAGTTGCTGCTCTCAGATCCTGTGGATACAGCAACAGATGCGCGACTACGGTTTGCAGTTTCTTAACACACCTCTTTTTGTTGATAATGAGGCCGCTATAAATATAACAAAGAATCCAGTACATCACGCTAAAACTAAACACATAGAAATTCGTCATCACTTTATTCGTGATTGCTTTGAGAAAAAGTTGATACGAATTGAGAAAATCCACACTGACGAACAGAAAGCTGATTTACATACCAAAGCTTTTGATAAAAATCGGTTTAAATATTTGTTAAAACTGAATGGTATGAAGCTTCTTTCGGTGTCGGATGGAATTGTGGGCGTTGATGAGAGTACTGTTGCGGATGAAGACGAGAAACAATCTGCAATGGTTTGTCGATTTTTTACTTGTTTTGGTATTTAGGGGGAGTAGATAGTTGTATATAGTTTATTTTTCAGAAAATACAAAAACAGTAAAAAATGTAAAAAATACAAAAACATGATAAAATCTAAAAAAGAGCTTGTGTATATAGGGAAAATGATAGTACATCGGCTAGACAATTACAGTATGCTAAAGATTTGCAAAGTTTAAATGAGTTAAACAGTCTCACTGATGATGTGTTGATAGGTTTTCGCACATTTAGTAGATTTATTCGGGATATAAACCTAAAATTTCAAACTTGTGAAATTCGTGGGGAACACTACTTGGATATATAGGTAACCCCTGAAATCTCGTTTGAAAGGTCTCGTATTCTGATATACTAGGTTTTTATACTCAATGATATCTGGGGTATTATTCCGGGACTTCTGCTGAATGGAAGTTCTGACCTAGTCCTTGGATAATACTTTCCACAAATGCTTGAAACATAGCATAAACCCTCAGCATGCTGATGAAACAATAAAATTGATAGTCGCTGCTGTTGTAGCTAAAAGATCCTCTAAAGGGGACATACCGTAAAGTCGAAGCTGATATCTCTCTGCGTATACGGAAGTATCGACCTGAGATCCCTCGGCCCTCGCATTACCTAATTTATGTACAAATATCATTGTAGTATACTCACCTGTAAGACTGAATATTGGGATTCTGGATACGGGAGTATATTCAAGAGGTGGGACACATGAATGAGCTAAGTTCATAAGACATCTAATTCGTATCCTGAGTAAATTGAAATTTGTGTGAGAATTTAAGATGGATCAGTATATCGACAATTGTGGTGAATTGTTTAAGTCTGAGTATGAAATGAAGCTTAACGGTACTTGTAATTTGTCTGAAAGCTGATATGATTCCCTGACACGCTCGCCAAAAATATGTTTGTAAATAGTTTACTTTTTTTACTTTCTGCAATTTAAGTTTTCTGTATTTCATTTCTTAGTTTAGAACACTTGATAAAATTCAAAAAGATTTTATTTCTATTTTATTTTTGACAAACCAAAGTGGAGAGTTGATTGTTGGATTCTCAAATGATTGAAGCAGATGCAGGAGATTCTGGACTGAAGAATGAGGAGAGCTTACTTTGATGGAGTTTGATTTATTGAAAAGTCAAAAACAAGTTCATTAACTTGATACTTGTTATTTTCAGAAAATGTGTAAATTGATGTTTTTCAAAATCAGTTTGATTCGTCAAATGATCAACCGAGGTCATTAAATTGAACTTGGTAGATTAATCAAGTGATCAGGGTCATTAACTTGGACCTGAATACTTGAGTGGATTGCTAAAGCTGATAGTTTGTGATTTATTGTTGAAAAGATTGTTTGTAATGAATGATGTTTGAGACACAGGTTTTGGACTTCATCATTCCCATGGAAGCAAAATGTCAAAGCTTGAACCAGATAAAGACCTCAGATTCTAGCATATTGAGAGGGGGAGTCTGTGAAAGGGGGAGTCTGGATCAACGATCAAAGGGAAGTCTGAAGATGGAGCTAGGAAGTGAGCATGAACCTGTGCAGATAGAGTGCTTATGATGAAAAGACAGAGATGGAGAAAAGACCAAGACTGAAGACTCGGAGCTGAAGACTTCATCAACATCCAAGGGGGAGTCTGTTGGTGCACGGAATGTCTGTTGACTACGTCTACATCAAGTCTTAGGTCAAGATTAGACAAGATTGGAGATTGAAAGTTAAAATTAGGGTTTAATGTTGGTATTTCGTTTGAATGTACATGTTAGAGGTGATTTCGCTTGTAAGGTCATAGTTGTAGGTGGTTTCGCTCCAAGGGACTTAGATGGTTTCGCTTATTAGTCATCATAGGGTTTCACTTATAGGGTCTTCATGGTTTCGCTTATATAGTAAGTTGGAGGTTTCGCTTATTGTGACATGCCGAATAAGCGAAACCACATGGCCTATATATAGTCTTCATGAGCGGAACCATATTATTCATGTGTGTACATTGGAGCGAAACCTTGTCATTGCTTGTGTAACCGAACTCTGTCAAAATCAACTCAGAAAGCAATAAAAGAGAAGGAAATTGAAAGAGAAAAGCTGTGTAACTTCATGTATACTGATTCCGCCTTTATACGTGAAGATGAACGTCCTTGACTGACTTTTCAGGGTCGGAACACGGTTCAACAGTCACCCAACTAATTAAATATCTTAATAAATTAGACAATTAGGAAATGACTTTTATACCCTTGAACTTCTAGTTTTAAAATCTTAAACAAAAATAGCAAAGATACCTCAGTTTTCTTTTCAGTTGATTCAACTAATTCAGATAATGTTTGTTCCAACTGATTTAATATTTTCTTCATCTCCACTTGCATCCGTATCAAATCAGAAAGCTCCCTTGTCACTACTGGATTCTGTGTATTAAAAAATATATATTACAATTCAACTTACCAAACCATAGGAAGAGAAACTGATGTAAAAGAATTAAGTCACCTGTTGCTGCAACCCAATCTGTGTTTCTTTAGCAGCTTCTAGCAGCCTTTTTTCAGCTCTTGTCGGTTGCAAGAGGATGAGTTTTCCTTCTGAAAAGGTGATAACAGGTGTTCCATGCTAAAAAAGAAGAAACTTCAATAAAAGATAAGACAAAAGCAGATCTGCCTTAAAATATAATTCCTTACTTTACCTTATCGAGACTAGCAAAAAAGTACTCCCTAGTACGTTGCTCTTTAAACTCTTGTTCAATGCATTCTGTAGGATTTATATACTCAGGTATGTGACCGCAAAAACACAGTATATACTTCATCACGCCACGTGTACCAAAGATTTGTACCAAAAAGTAAACCCAAAAGATGTTACTAATGCATAATGAGATGAACAGTCAAAAATTGTTGCAAAAAAAGAACCCGTACCATGTTGTAACTAATCTATAACGCTCTACCTCTAAAAGCTTCCCCAATGAACGCGAAGGAGAGTTTCCTTCGTTCAAACAATACCATTTTATGAACGGAACATCACATAAAATGGTTAACCCTTCACCAACACCAAGTGATTCTTTGTAAAACACAAGTGCGACAGGATCCACACGACGTGTCCTGTTACCTAATTCAAAGAGAAAACCTAAATTAGATTTCATACATGATGGAAAATCATAACTTAGATGAAAATAATGGTCGTGTTGTCGCCAAAACAACACACCATATGAGCTGAAGCTGCATGTGTGTGTGAATCTTAAGGTAAACATGCACGACACGTGACGTGATAAAGTATAAACTACAATCAACCCGACTCGTTTCCAAACTAATTTACGTCTATTATACCGCTGCAGGTTCACGAAAAAAACTTGTGTAAAAACTAAGTAAAACAGCGTCCACGTTCAGTGTAGAGTGCAATGACTAAACAATACTGTTTATATTAAAAAGAAAAACACACGATAATTAATTAACAATATTACTCATTATATGGGAATTATTTAGGAACAATAGAACAAGATAACAATAGAATTTAAGAATTAAAGAATCTTCAAAAAAATATACAATAAAACATTACTACAAATATGAACAGCAAAATATTTATACGATGTGTGTTTACCATCAAGGTTTTCATGCACCTTTCAAGGGTTGCGTTTAACATTCAATATATTATTAATTTATTATGCATTACTCTTGAGAAACTTAACATCATCCTAGTTATACAACATAACAACAATGGCATATGGAATTTGCTTGTAGGCTTTTTAATGATCCAATTTTGCTTGTGATAATCTAAAATTTTGCTTGCATGTCTTTTTTATCTAGTGCCTGGATCAATCAGGTACAGCTTAACAACATCATGTTCCGGTAGTTAGTATTTACAAATGTAGCAAAACTGAAGTATTGAATTATAAACCTCCATGGTATCAAGGTGTTGTAGTTAGTATTCTATACACCAAAGGTCAAGATATTGAATATTACAAATAAAACACATAACTAATTTCATAATGTAATCAATTTTGGTTGAACACTTTTACTCAATCTAAATTATAAGTAAATCTCTACACATCAAAGAATTGTATATGAATATCATATTAATAGTAACATTATACTTAAAACCTAATAAACTTCGGTGTAACAATACTACTCGATCAAAAATTATATCGCTGATCATAAAACGTAAACACACAATTGATCTCATAACATGACCAATTTCGATTTAACAAATTACTTGATCATTCCAGTACTATATTGCAATCGAATATTATAGAGAAATCAATAATCCTGATAATCGCATACATGTAATCAATTTTGGTTGAACATTTACTCAATCTAAATTATAAGTAAATCTCTACACATCAAAGGATTGTATATGAATATCATATTAATAGTAACATTATACATAAAACCTAATAAACTTCGGTGTAACAATACTACTCGGTCAAAAATTATATCGTTGATCATAAAACGTAAACACACAATTGATCTCATAACATGATCAATTTCGATTTAACAAATTACTTGATCATTCCAGTACTATATTGCAATCGAATATTATAGAGAAATCAATAATCCTGATAATCGCATACATGTAATCAATTTTGGTTGAACATTTACTCAATCTAAATTATAAGTAAATCTCTACACATCAAAGGATTGTATATGAATATCATATTAACAGTAATATTATACATAAAACCTAATAAACTTCGGTGTAACAATACTACTCGATCCGTTGTAAAATTGGCTTGATTCGTCGCAACCCGTGGGACGCCAACTAGTTACTTCAAGTATTCAATGCAATCAACTTAAACAGAATCAAATCATAACATACTACTTCACATTATAGTCTTCTAAAGTATGAACACGATCCCCGTCACAATCATAAAATCATATCTACAATCCTCTTCTGTTAAACCATAGTTCTCTTCATCAGGTTCAAGGTCAAGACCTTCTTCAAAATCATAAAGTTAATTAGAACATTACCTTTTGATGTAATCTGTAAGAAATCGAATCGAAGCAGAGAATGTATTCTAAAGAGCGATTGTAGAGAGAGAGAGAGGCAAAAACGGTTATAGAATGTTCCTGCGTTTTCACTCTTCAATACGGAGGAAAGGGCAAGATGGGTATTTCCTGTTTTTGGATGCGAGGGTGCGAAGTCAAAAAACAAATGTGCGAAGTTAAACCAAACATGTTTGTTGACGGTTCATTGATCGACAAATGCCACCTAGCAGATATGTAAATCAGGCCCGAGCTAGGCTCGTTTAACTTACAACACACTTTGTTACAAGCTTTATTTAAGACGAGATAGTTTTTAATGCTCAAGCTCCTAGGAACGTGACATAAAACGATTAAGTGGTTTGTGAATAAACAAAAATTGTTTCCTTCGATTTGGAGGAAATGAACCATAAAAATGTTTAGGCCATGTGTCGTGGGGTTATGTAAATAGGGGATTATACGACATATGACAAATATGTAAGAAAATGGGATTATAAGGGGTTATATAGCTTCTGTGTGTAGTGGGGGTTATAATGTATATATAAGTGAGTGTGTGATAGAGAATCTTCCAGTGTAGCGCTGTTATGCCAATCACGCCCACCAATTTCAACAACCCATAGCACTCGGGGGCCGGTGCGCCCTGGCGATATGGGGTGTTTTAGATGATTATCGCGCCACATCGCATCCCACTACGGAAGCTCTTATGCTCAAAATCTTCATTGTTGAAAGAATATGTGAGTTGACAAACACAAAAAAACCTGGTAAAACCCTTGTGTTAGATTTGAAGATTGAGAGGAAGGTGAAAGAACGGCGGTGGTGGTGTGGGGTAATTTATAGAAGGAAGATGTGGTGGGGTAGTTTATGATTTTAGTTTGATTATGGTTTTCCAAATTTAGATTTACGTATAATGTCGACATTTAGGCTAGAGGGTATGGGGTTCGTCCCCACCCCCGTCGAGCTCCGGCGACGCCGGCACACCATGCCGCCCTCCTCCCGTCCCGTCCTCACCGGCATGTGCTGGACGTTGGCGACGATCCAAAGTTGGTAAGCCCCCTTCACTTTTTGACCGTTAAAAATAAAAAAAATTAAATTCTAACTTTATATTTAAAAAATTAGAAAAAACTAGATCTGAAGCAGAAGATGTGATGCTTACTCTTGCCAAGTGGAGAGAACGAAGACGGAGACAAAGAGGACGGTGTTTAAATTTTGAGAAAACTAGATCTGAAGCATAAGAACGCCATTGATGCAGCTTCAAGCCTCTCTGTCTACTTTCTCTCTCTAGAATTGTATAGAGATAGAGAGAGAAGCTGAGAAGACTGAGAGTGTTTAAATTTTGAGAAAAAGTACCGCTTTAGTGGATAATGTTACATTTAGATCCTTAAGGTTGTGTGTTTTTATTAAGTTGAGGACCTTGAGTTTTGAAGTATACATTTTGAGACACTACAAGACTACAATAGGTATGTGCCAAAAAGGAGAAAATAGCATGTGATGAGTTTTTAAAGAGTATGGAAAAACCAAAAGAGTAGTTGAGTGATTCAAAAAGGTTGTACATAGTGTGTTAGTAGGTAATACGGCTCATTGATTATGAAGTATTGTTGTCACTTTTAAGTTTATGTTTTTTTTTAATGTTTATGTAATGTTTTTTTAATATTAATGAAAATATTTTGTTAATTTATTTGTTAAATGTTAAAAAAAGTAGAAGATTAAAAAAATAAAAAAAACATAAAAGTGGTGGGTAGGATCATCTAGGACCATCCTCCCATACCTTCTAGTTTTGTGGGATGGACCATCCTTGGAAGGACTATGATGTGGCGCCTACGTGACGGATCATCCTCCAAGAGAGGATGGGCACCATACCCTGTAGCCTTAGTGTTTAATTTTGACATTTCGTATCATATATTTTTTTGGCAGGGCATTTTGTGGTGTATTTGGTTATTGATGGACTTGTGGCTACTACTCATCAATGATTAATATTTATTACTGAGTACAACAATCATATCGATATTGATATTGTATGAAACCAATACTGATCAAATGAATAAATCGGGTACTGGTATTAATTTTCAGGGTTTACGGTTTCCGTATTTTTTGGTATATTTGCACTACTAGTACCGAATCCGTACCGTACTGCAATAATCGGTACGATATTCTGTTTATATTTTTACTCATTTTGTACTTTTGGTATGGTAACAGTTGGTATTGTACTCGGTACCGTTGTACTCAGTACCGCTACAGTCTCACCCTTACTAGTTGCTAGGCTGGAAATACAATCCTTTACCTTTATAGGCTACTATCTCTAATCAACCTGATGTAGTTTTTTCTTCTCGTTGACCCAAACCTTCTCTATCTACCATAATACAATTATCTTATTCACTCGAATAGTATGAGTGCATGTGATCTTTTAAAACTATTTTGATCAATTTTAATCATCTTTTGGTTATGTTTACGTTAAAGCATCTTAATATTAAAAATGGTGATCATATAGTTTTCTTTAATTCTCACTTGTAAAGTTGTACGTTTTAATCCATGTTTCTAGCTACTTTCTAAGAACATTGTTTTAAATTGTTATATACTATTAATTCAACACATCAGGATGAATAGTTATGTATGTGACTTTTGAGTTTTTAACACTAAATTTTTTATTGTTGTTCACATTTCACAAAGCAAAACTCTTTAGAATTGGTGGTGGATTCGGGTTACTTTCGAAGTACTTCATTTGGTCCAGTCGGTGCCCCGAGAGTTCTCGGAATTGATTCTATTGGCCGTTCAAAAAAAAAACTTCAATGTTTTTGGTTTTTCTTGTTTTTTTTTTTTTTGTCTTTTTTAGGTTTTTCTTTTTGTTTTTTTAAGTTTCAATCCCACTTGGTATTATACAGGTAACGAAACGAACAAGGCCAATACCGATAAAAAAACAATGCCTACATCAGTATCGGTATTCGTTTTTATTATTTTCGATTGATGTAAAACACGTTTTGATATCCTTTTAGCCATATCACGACTTTTATTTTTTTGTTTCTCTTTCGGTTGTTATACCGAGTGCCGGTACCGTAACGAACATAACCGGTCCCAACTGAATTCCTGCTACGTGGATTTTACATATATTCAAAGCTTTAGGTTTTTTTAAAACACGTGTCAACATCCAGTTGATACATCGACTGCCCATATCATAATGATAACGTAATAAACCGAATCAATATCGAACGAAATACTATTAACATTGTTTTTACCCTTGCTAAGTTTCTATTTAAAATTTGTTAAAAATTGGGCCGCTCCGCTGCGAAGCGCGGTGTAACCCACTAGTTTATATTAAAATATCTTCTAGCGTTCAAAACAAAAAAAAGGGTTTAAAACTAGACCGAGTCACTTGGACCGGGAAGAGGGACAATCTCCTGTTCGATTCACCTCATTTGGGCAGCTAATGATTGAACCGGTCGATTTTCGAACTTGTCGAGAATGGGTTAGGATTAGGTAGGGCCAAACCCACTCTGATTAATGAATTAATTTTCTTAGCTCCTCAATTTATAGAGGGTGGAATGGAATAAACTTGTCAGTCCAGTGGCGGACCTAAGATTTTTTTCCTGGGGGTGCGGAAATTTTTTAAAGATTTTAGACCCCTAGCTATAGAAAAAATCGGTTCATAGCTGGTCGGATCGGGTCGGGTCATGTAAAACAAGTAAAAACAAGCAAACAAAGTTTCATAGCGGGTCGAATCAGATCGGGTCAGGTCCATTTCAATTCTCAAACAATCAAACCCTAGTTCCTAACTTCCTATCACATTAACAAACAAAAAAACATCAAAGTTCAAACCATCCCTACTTTTATTTCTCTTAATCATTCAATAAAAGAACAAAAAAACTTATCTATAATATACCTTGGTCTTTAATTAGAATAATCCGGCGAAAAAAAGTGGTTCAACCCCTTTCCTCTTGAGAAATCGCGGCATAACTTCCCTACTCATTGTTCATTCCTAATCCTATCACATACAAAATAAACAAGGATCTTCAAGTGTTCAACCATAGCCCATGTTCCTTAATTTTCAATTTAAAATTTTGAATTTCAAGCCCTAATAATTATTATTTGCCAACCAACAATCATATAATCAAGAAACATGTTTGCCAATCAAAATTTTGAATTTTAAGCCCTAGTAATTATTATAAGCCCTAGTAAAAAACATGTACCTGTTAGGGGCGGCCTGAATTAACCAGTTTGCAGCCGAAATTTTGCAGTCGCCGGCCGGAATTATGCTGTCGCTGGGCGCTGAAGTGAGGCAGAGGGAGGGCGGGAGTCGCTGGCAAGTGGCAGCGATTTTGGTTTTTTTTTTTATTATGTGGACTGGTTTGTTTAACAAAACTAGTGGTTGGGTTGAGCTTGAATGAGTATTAAGTAATTGGGCTTGATGGATTGAATTTAAGCTTTATTAAAGGGGGTGTAGGCTAACTTGTTTACATAATTTGATCAGGTTTCAATCCGTCTTCACAATTTTTTTTTACATAAATTCCTAACATTTTTTAAGGGGTGCGGACGAAAATTTCCAAGGGGTGCGGTCGGAATTTTTCAAGGGGTGCGGACGAAAATTTCCAAGGGGTGCGGTCTGGATTTTTCGCGAAAAATACCACTAAATTTTTTTTTTCAAGGGGTGCGGCCGCCCACCCACCCCATAACTTGGGTCCGCCCCCTGCTTGTCACCGATGGACAAAAGAAAACCTTTCAAAGAAGAATAACTAAGATGAAACTTTTTAGTTTGAGCAATGTGGAACACCAATTTGGATAGAGTGAAGATGAACTTTAAGAATGAGTTTAGTAAAAAGCGAAGTTTCTTTTTGTATGGACGAGTTTTTTTTTCAGAATACTACGAGAAACGCATAATAAAGGTGTAATTACATAATCCTAATGTTTCACAAGTGTTAACTTCATCCATTTTTTCTATTAATGAGAAGGGCAATTCGGTCATTTTATATGTAATTCTGTTAACTAGAAGAGCAATTCGGCATATAAAATGACCGAATTGCCCTTCTCATTAACAGAAATAATGGATGAAGTTAACCCAGCGCACTAAAATGGCAACAGTGTAACCTTTTTGGACCCATAATCGAAAAATGAAACATTTGGACTAAACTAGCAAAATGACCCAAACCACAAAAACTAAAATAACATTTAACTCTTTAATTAAATGAATGAAAGTCTGTCTTCTGTTTTTTTTTTTTTGTTTAAACAAAATGGTAGAGGATGTTGAAACAATGGTTATTTAGTTTTGAAGAATCATGTTATGGCATTAAATAAATGAAACTTTGTCTTCTAGTTTTCGATGTTGTGGCATGTCAGCCCTATTCAGGTTGGGAGGTTGGGGTGCTGAAACAAATGTACATGTACTCAGCGATGCCTGACGTTTTAAAGTGGAGTTTTTTTTTTTTTTTTTTTTCCTAAAATAGTGTATTTACAAAAAAAGTATTTACCTTTTTTGGTACTTTGAAAAATATTTACCTAAATAGGTACTTTTGTTTATCTCTTTTTTAATTCTTTTTAATTTATTTGTCTCTCTCCTAATCTAATTGGTTAAATCCTAAATTAATGATACCTAAATAAAACATAGTATTTTTATTTAATAAACTGACTTTTTATAAAATTATTATATTTTTTTATCTTACATTTTTTAGTTATAATTAATATATGTCTGTTTTTAATTTGTAATAAAAATACTTTAAGTTTAAAAGTAAAAATTTATGTATTTAGCTTGGCTTTTTATTCTAAGAATAAAAACTTATTTAGTCATTACTTATTAATAGAGTCGAACAACAATTGAGAACAAAATACACAAAATAGTAAAGAGAACAAGATTACTCTCTTAATAAATTGAGTGAATGATTAAATTAGTATTTTATTACTAAGATAAAAGCCAAACTACATATATTTAACTAAAAGGTATTTTTATTACAAATTTAAAATTAAAAAACCGAGATATATTAATTGAACAACAGAATTACGTTGAACATCAATTTACAAAAACGTATAATAAAAAAACTTATAACAAGCTAAATACATAATTTTTTAGGTATCCTTAATTAAGTAAATAATTAAATAAGTTTGTTGTTCTTAGGGGCTGTTTGGTAACCTCTGAATGGTCATTAAGAGGCTACCTCTTAATGGAACCATTAAGAATTTTACCAATGAGAAGGTAGAAGAATGTGACATGTGATGATTTACCATTCAGATGTTACATCTTAACCATTCAGACTTAAGGTTACCTCTTATTCATTCAGAGGTTTTAAACCATTAAGAGGTAGCATCTGAATGATTATTAAGAGGCTACCAAACAGCCTCTTAGAATAACAGCTAAATACATAAATTTTTACTTTCAAACTTAGAGGTATTTTTATTACAAATTGAAAACATACATATATTAACTAAAAACGTAAGCTAAAAAATATAATAATTTACAAAAATAAGTTTGTTGAACAAAATCACTATGTTTTATTTGGGAATAATTAATTTAGGTTTTAACCAATTAGATTAGGAGAGAGACAAACCAATTAGAAAAATACCCATTTAGGTAAATACTTTTCAAAATACCCAAAATGGTAAATACTTTTTGTAAGTACACTCTGTTTGGTATGTGGTAATGGAATAGACGGAGGAATGGAATGGACGAGGTAATGGAATGGATGAGGTAATGGAATTGATCATTACCATTCCATGTCTTGTTTGGTTACCATGTGTGAAAGAAATGAACAATTATTTTTTGTTGTTTTGTATGCGAAAAAAGACGAAGGAATAAAATTAGATGGCGGTGGTCAGTGATGGGCGATGATGGGGCGTGGTGCTAGGTGTTGGTTGTAGCGGTGGCGGTGGTGGGTGGAGACGACGGTGGATGGCGACAACGGTGGTGGTGGTGGTGGATGACGGTGGAGGTAGGTGGCGGCGGTGGCGATGGTGGTGGCAGGGGGTGGTCGGAGGTGGTAGCAGCAGCGACGATGGTCGGAGGTGGAAGTGGTGGTGGCGGTGGGTGGTGGCGGTTGATAGCGGTGGCGGTGGTAGGTGGCGTCGGTGATCGGAGGTGGCAGTGGCAATGGTGGCGGCGATGATCGGAGGTGGCAGTGGCGACGGTGGGTGGCAGCGACGGCGGTGGCGACGATGGGTGGCGACGTTAGGTGGCGGCGTTAGGTGGTGGCAGCGGCAGTGGCGGGTGGCGGCAGTGGCGGGTGGTGCCGGCGGATGACGGTGGTGGTGG